>JAULBX010006553.1:53284-123605 GCA_032358255.1 Heterotrichella gracilis | reverse complement strand
GTCTATTGCCCAGGCCAGAAGGACTTCCGTAGATTGGTAGTGCGACCATGGCGCGGCTTGTATACACTGTGATTCCACATCCGGTATCTTGCATGATGCCGGCACCTGTGGTGGTGAAGTTTCAGTGTGCGCATAGAGCACGGTGTGATCACCTGATCTGGCAGTCACCTCATCTATCGTGACACATGTACCTGCAAGCATGCTCAAGCAGGGCTGGCGTTTGGTGAGCAAAGCCATGTCAGGCTTTCACCCTCGTCCACCATTGCCCCCCCTCCTTCGCCTTTGCCTCCATGCTATACCTGCTACCAGCCTGTCCTGACCAGTGGCAGATGAACAGCTCCTCCGCCTCACGCACGCTGATGGTGCCGGAGGCTGAGGTGTGTATCACCAAGTCGGGTGCGCCTTCATTGTCAGTGAGGATGTCGCTACACTGGAAGGACACCTGCCGTAGACTGGGGACTAAAGGCACCTCTATAGCTGGTGGTTCAGCACAAGCAATGGCCAAAAGATACAACTCCTCCAAGCGTGGAAGGCTGGCAAGAGAAGCAAGCCAGGCTGGTGCCCCATGTAGAGCTGTCCCTTTGGCATGCAGACCCAGCCGCTTGAGGTTGGCTCCACAGGGCAGCCACGGGGCTGGCTCAGGGATCTCCTCTCCAACGATGGAAGCCAGCACGCACAGCTGCTGCAAAGAAACAGGCAGAGCGTCATCTAACAGGTTGACCAGCTGTGCTTCCACATGCAGCTCCTCCAGCGTCGTGGGCAAGGTGTTTTCGTAGATAACCAGCAGCCTGACGTTGAAGACCTTGATGCTGCGCTTGGCACAGAAGAGGGCTGGGTCTCCCAGAAGGCGTAGACCATGACCATCAATGGTGAGAGAGGACAGCTGGGGTAGGTGCTGCTGACTCCAACCCTCGTCAAGGGTGTCCCAATCATGCAGCCATATCACCTCCAGGTCTGACAGCGAGGCTGGCAGCGGTGGCATGCGCTCCACTGGCAAGCCAAACTTGAGCCTTGTGAGGGAAGTCAAGCTGCTCAGGACGTCCAAGGGGGCTGCAATTATAGCGCTTCTGTCCACCACTGTGAGGTCTGTCAGGCTGACAAAGTTGCTCAGGCAGTGGACCTCCAGGGAGGTCAACGAAAAGCCTGCTGCAACCTCTTCTCGGTAAAAGTTGTGGTGAAAGGTGAACTGCTGCAGCTGCTGTTGTGGGAGTGATGCCAGCAACCACACCCAAGTTTTGGCTAGGTGTGATAGCCTTCTTGACACCTTCTTTCTATCTCCAATCTGGATAGTCACGCTGGTAGTTGCTTGAAGCTTGGGCCTCAGCCAGTGCAAAAATTGGTACCAGCTTTCCTCATATTGTTGCCACAACTTGTCATCGCTGTCTGCATCTTTGAACTGCCCCAGCTGCAGGTGCTGCCATGCCACGCTGGGGCCATCAAGAGCAACTTTCCACGCCTTGCAGACTGCGTGGGACGCGACTTTGCTCTTCAGGTCCAAAGTGGAGAAAACCTGCTGCAGCAACTCGGCTGGGAACTGGTCTAGGCTGGGTGCCATGACGGCTGGCAACAGCTTCCCAAACCCAGGAAATCTTTCAACACTCCTTGTAAGGTGCTTCCAACCTGCATAAGGATCACAGAACAGCGCTTGATCACTGGAAACCGTACTACTTTGTCAGGTTGAAGTGTCATATGCAAGCATGCATGTGCCTCAAACAGCCGGTGGAACCCAAAATGGACGAGGTGACGCTGCAACTCGCAGTGAGAGAGTTGAAAGGTATATGCTGCATTGGATGCGTACCACTGGACTCTGGATAGAGTTCTGCGTTGGTCTTCACACATCGTGGTGGGGCTGTAACACCAAAGTTGAGCTGCTAGTCATGAAAGTGGACGACAGCTGTGATCAATCCCTTATGCACCTGAGATGATATGAAGTGGTTCGATACGCCTAGTTGCTGTTATCACAAAAGCTGTCGCCCACAACTTGCATGTGGGCACAAGTGACAATGCCAGAATTGAAATCATTTTTGCCTTTAATAATATGTTCAGAACCCTAATCTAGGGCCGGCCAGAGGCTCGTCAACCCTAGAATTTGTATTTTGTTTCGTGTGGCACGCCCTGTGTGCTGGCAGCGTATCAGCAACCCACAGTCTTGCCTGTTGCTCAAGTCGTTGCCCTTCTGATACTTGTGACACCGAAAGTCTGACACCGTTGGACCACATGCCTTTGAAGCCGCCACTGGTCTTTGCAACAACGGCAGCACATCACACGATACTCGGATGAGAGCGGAACCTCACCTATCTTTTGCGTGATACGAACTGGTTCTGAGCCTGTTATCACAGCACGCCTACACCACCGCCATGGTGTTAGTGCACTCCCCCGCACACCTGTCCAGCCCCTGCACCCACTGGCTCAACCCACCGCCACCCACCAGGAGGGCCTGCCTGGTGCAGCGCCGGGTGGTGACCACCGCTTCCCAACAGACGTTCAGAAGACCGTCGGGCGGCGGGGGTGGCGGGCAGAGCAGGGGTGGAGGCAGCAGCAGGGGCGGGGGCACAGCTCGACCGCCACACAACCCGCCAGGGCAGCAGCCCGTGCAAGGCAGCAAGAAGGAGCTTTCCAACGAGCCACAGCGGCTCAGCAAGGTGATACAAACAATCAGCAAAGCATGCAGGTCGTGAAAGGAGCCATGGTTGTATCACGGAGGGCATCTGTGTGACGGCAGCTTTTTTCCCGCCAGTTTGACACCGATATGCATGCATTGTGGCATACACATGTGTCAGATATACACCGCGTACGTGCACTCATGGCCTCCACTGCAGGTATGACCTGGTGGTGTGACACATATGCTTCCCACAACTCCTTCAAAAACCCGTCCCCTGCCACACAACCCCACCAACCCACCTCCCTTGCCAGAGCACAACAGAGCCCAACGGCACACACCGTGCACAGCCCACCTGTTGTAGATATTTCCATGATTAACCCATTCTATTCCATAAACATAGAAGGGGGGCTGGTGGGGTAGTCTGCTGGCAAATCCGGTCGCCCTCGAGTCCCCGCAACCCGTCCCCAACCCCCTCCCTCCATGCATTTTTACACCAATTCTCCCTGGCAGAGGGCCATCAGTTCACATCTTGACGTCCATTTACCACCATCCCCAGGTGCTGGCAGGCGCTGGAGTGGCCTCCAGGCGGGCGGCAGAAGAGATCATTTTTGAGGGGCGGGTGACGGTGAACGGGGTCAAGGCAGAGCAGCCCCAACAACGAGTGGATGCAGTCAAGGATACGGTGGGTGACACACACCAGGGTGGCCATGCAATGCACCACTGCTTAGGGTAATGGGCTGGTAGCTGGGGCCTTATGATTAGGGTATTGTATTCAGAGGGTGCACCACTGGTTAGGGCAGGGCAGCCCCAACAATGTGTGGATGCAGCCAAGGACAAGGTGGGTGGCAACACTATAGGATGGATATCATGTGTGGCCCATGGCCATGCGGTGCACCACTGGTTAGGGTCTTGGGTTGATAGCTGGGGGCCACTGGTTAGGGTATGACATGCACTCACGGTGCACATACTGGTTAGGGTATTGTAGTCAGGGGGTGCACCACTGGTTAGGGCAGTGGGCTCAACATGGGGTAGACGCAGCCAAGGATAAGGTTTGGGACAACATATGGCGATGGGATATCATGGCCATGCGATGCATCATTAGCTAGGGCTTGGGCTCATTGCTGGGGGCTACTGGTGAAGGTATGGTAGTCAAGCGGTGCAATGAATATTGTTGTCAGGTGATGCACACTGGTTGGGGCGGTGCGCTTGGGTAGACGCTGCCAAGGATAAGGGGGGGGGAGCGCACAATAGGATGTTACATGTAGCCCACGCCATGGTCGTGCGGTGCACCAATGGGTACAACGTCGCGCTCACATTGGTGCAGCACTGGTCAGGGTATTGCATGCAGTGCTGACATTGTTCATGCATAAGCACCAAGGCGTAGCCAACTGGTTGTAGCATACGCATCTCACCAAAGCCCCCTCCTCCCCCGCCAGATTGCTGTGGATGGCAAGGAGATCCGGCAGCAGCTGACGCAGCTGTACTACTTTGCCCTGAACAAGCCCAAGGGGTTCCTGTGCACCAACAAGCCCGGGGATGAGGGCCCAGGGGCCAAGCTGGTGGTGGACCTGTTCCATGACTGGGTGCTGGAGTGGAAGAAGACCAGGCCAAAGGTGGGGGCTGGGGGATGTGGGGTGGTGATGGCGGTGTTGGTGGGGGGGGGGGGGGGGGGGGTGTTGGGGACTTGGGTGGGGGGGGGGGTTGGTTGGGGCGAAACATGGGAATGAGGGTCCAAGACCAAGATGGTGGTGGACCTGTTTTCATGACTGGGTGCTGGAGTATAAATATGGAAGGCCAAAGGTGGGGGGTGGGGGGATGGGGGGGAAGGGGGGTCAGCTGTGGTGGAGGGGGTTGTGTTGCTGGGCGTGTGTTGGGCACCATGGTGTGCGCCAGTCGTGCTAGGCGATGGCATGTCTTCCCCATGTGCGCAAGCAATACAAGTGGCTAGAGTACACTCCTCATGCGAATTTCATGTCACTGCCCTGATTGAGATTAATGCTTGGAGACAGGCCGGTGTTAATTTGCTTTCCATTCACGCATGGTAGACAACTCGTGATTGTGTACATTCCTGCACAAAAATTGTACATGCAGACCACCACTCCAGCGCAAAATTCCACTTCCAGATTACAGGACGCCACACACCGGTGCCCCGCCAAATCCCTGATTCAATCATTGATTGTGTCATGCGCCTTGCTACTTGCAGCCCTGCTAACATATCATTCCTCCCCTTCCTCCTGCAGTCTGCACTTCCCCCTCGTCTATTCACAGTAGGTCGCCTGGATGTGGCATCCACAGGGCTCATCTTTGTAACTAATGATGGTACGCACCACTGGCACGTATCAGCATCATTGTCTATGTTTTACCGCCAGTGATGGTGCACGGTCCTGGGTTGGGTGCCCATCACCATTGCATGGCGATTTCTCCTGATTCTTTGCCAAGGATGGTATGCACCCCTGGTATGCACACCAGGTGCATGCTGGTGCCGTTGCATTGCATCGGTGGTGCACGCCCTTTTGCACGCCCATACGGGGTTATGCGACCCGGAATGCCTCAGACAAATTATGATCCTGGTAGGTTTTGTGGCGTGCCGCTTGTTGCATAAATGTGTATAAGACCCCTTCTGCACTTCCCTTCAGGCGCCTGGGCCCAGCAGGTGCAGCACCCCTCCTCTGGCCTGACCAAGGAGTATGTTGTGACCACAGCCACTGAACACACAATGCGCACACACTAGACTCACCATTAGACCATGCGCACACACTAGACTCACCATTAGACCATGCTATATACACACTAATCCCTAAGCAAGAAAACTTACCCCCACACATCTCACCCCCCCCAGGCGCCTGGGCCCAGCAGGTGCAGCACCCTTCCTCTGGCCTGACCAAGGAGTATGTGGTGACCACAGCCACAGAGCCATCCCGCACGCAGCTGCAGGGGGTGGCGGGTGGGTGTGTGGTGGATGGTGCCTACGTGACGCCTGTGGCTGTGGTGGTGGATGACAGTGATCCAATGGTGAAGACGCGGGTGCGGGTGGTGCTGGCGGAGGGGAGGAACAGGGAGGTGAGGAGCAGGGGTGGGGATGGGTCAGATCAGCCCATGTGTTGTTGGAAATGGAGGGTGGGGGATGGCGGCCACCTCCCTCACCTCTTCACCTCTCCAGATTTCAGAGTGCAAAGTGACCAATGTTTAGGATTAGGAGTTTATACAATGTTAAAAATCTATGTCGGCATAAGGCTTGCCTTGCAATGCACCTCCCCTGAATCCTTCCCGGCCCCCCTTGCCCCAGGTGCGTCAACTGATGGCCAATGTGGGTCTTGAGGTGAAGGCCCTAAAGAGGGTGCGCATAGGGGGTTACCGCATGCCGCGCAACCTCAACATCGGCCAGTTCAGGTGCGCTGGTGGTAATAAGGGATATGGAGCTATAACCGTGGGTCATGTCAAGGTTTGACCACTGCAGCGCCTTCAGTCCCTAGGGTTTGGTTAAGGATAGGTTTGGTCTTCTCTGAATCACGCCAGAGGGTGCATGGCGCCTGCTCATTGGCTCGCCTTTGTTGCCCTTTGGCGCATGCATGTCAAGCAGGACACGTGGCAGGGGTTCATTCCAAAACCCTAAATACAGACCGTAAACCTGAACCCATCATTATTTCTTGGCCGCTGGGTGGGAGGCAAAGCACATGGGGACACGCAGGAATCAAACCTAAACTTAAACCTTAAGCTGGAGCCGAGAATTTTATTCTAAACCCTGTTCCCACTTTGCTTGCAGGGAGGTCAAGCCCTGGGAGATGCGGCGGGTGCTGGACAAGGGGGCGCAGTACAATGTGTAAAAATCTTGGGAAGAAACAGCCATGCATCGAGGTGAAATGCAGCGTGCAGCGATTGAGGAGAACAGCAAGGGGGGGGCATAGCGCAGTGTGGTTGTTGGGGACGAACCCTAAACCCTAACCAATTGCCAGGGGACATGGTTCAAGGCGGAGTAGAATGGGGAGGAGACAAATGGCCCGAGCGACGTTGTACGCAGTGTGCTGCAGCGGGAGCGGTGGGGTGTGGGGTGGGTGGGGGTGCAGGGCGCTGGCCATCGGCAGTGTTTGCCCAAAGTTAATGACAAGACAGGGACATGCGCCGGTTGGTGTGTTGGCTTCCTCTTCTGGCAAGCAATGCTGCTGCAGGATTTGAGCGTGAGGGGGCCATGTTGGCCAATTGCGTGGGTCTGTCAGCCAATCAGACTACTCCTAAGAATTTGGGTGGCGGCAACCAGAATCAGGCAGTACATGGTCAGGATTTTAATGCTGTCCACCTGTTGCTGCGGCTCCTGACGGGTATGCGTATCACTAATGAGGATCTGTTAGAAGAAAGAAAGAAAGCGCCCACAGCTGCGCAGCAGCGAGGGAGCACCCATGGGACCCAGCAGAGCCAAAACGCATTAAAAGACTTGTAAAACTTCTGTCGAGGCAGGTTGAAAGTCTGGGTCGCAGTATACCATGGCGGCCTTACTAGCCACCTGCCCACAGCTTCAACAGCAGGGCTTGTATGTTTGCAGGGTAGCTATTGCTCCAACCCAGGGTGTGGGGGCGTTGTGTTTCTGGTATTTCAATACTGTTTTCTTTCTTTTCTTATGTAATATATTTTCGTTTGAAACTCTGTTTTTGTGGTATGGCTGCAGTTGTTCATAGAGCACGCCACGCCCCTACTTGTCCTATTGCACATATAACAACGTGACTAGTCTCAGCCCGCGTCTGGACATACGAGAATTCTCACGCCATGCATGCATGCATGCATCTGCACCCCACGGCCACCCCACTTGGTAGAGAACAGGAGCGGTGATATCCCAAGTGGGTCGCAAGTGGACCTCCACTTACTTCCACTACGAGTTGTAGCCGACGGGTTGGGGCAGCACGTATAGCGCAGCAATGCGTATTGTCACCTGGAATGTCAATGCGCTGGTACGGGACAACTGCCCCTGGCAATATTTATAGGCTGTTTGGTGGACTTGTGTACACAACCAAACAAACAAATACAAGGAAGTCTTCATAATAGTGGCAGTTGTTGACATCGCCCATCGTACCTGGGCGAAACCCATCTAGGAGCTCAGGCGATGCCTTGGCTACCACATATTCAGTTGTGTGGTATTTCGGTCACCCTATCACCAGTCACCCTGCCACCCTCATACAGCAGCTGGTCAGGCCCCACTCCTCTCCTCTGCTGGGTATCCTGGGTCTTAGTACAGGGGAGTGTTCCTTGCCAAGGGCCTTGGTCCACAATGCATGCTCCCGCAATCTTCAACCCTCACCCTTCCACTGCCGTCTGCACACCAGGCCAGTCATAAAAGCCGCACCCTCCCCATACCAACCCCCTTGTTAAAAGCCCCCAACTCCCTCCCGTTACTCTACTCAGGTACCCACTGTAAGGAACTTCGTGCTGTCCCATGGATCCCTACAAGGGTTTTTGGAGCACACAGGCGCCGACGTATTCTGCTTCCAGGTAAGCCGACTATAACACCTTACAATCCCTACAAAAAACCCTAGTCAGTGGCCGCAACAGCATCAGCTGTCGCAACCCCTGGTCAAGGAGACCCACATGCGAAAGTACCTTATATCCTTTGCCCGAAGCCCACGACAGAAACCCTACACCCTACAACCAACACCTCACTACAGAAACCCTACACTCTACCCTGACAAACCGTGCTTGCACCCCAGTGGGTGGCGGCTCACCACTTTGCAAGGTCACTCAACATGCAAAGTCTACAAGAAGGGCAAGGAGTTGGGTTTAGGGTTTTAAGGTCAAGGTTTAGGGCTCATCAGCAAGGACTCTGGTGTGCATGCCATGATGGGGTGTGTGCCTACTGGCTGCACACCATGCCAGGTTTGGTCTTAAATGCGCAATCCACCCCTTGCAGGAGGCCAAGGTCCCTGAGGACAAGCTGACCCGGGACCTGGTGTGTGTGGAGGGATACGAGGTGGGTGGGTGGCAGGGGTGGTGGGAGATAGGGGGTCATGGTATTTGGGTTTATTTGCTATTACTACCGTATTATCACTATTATTATTACTTCATTTCGACAAGAATGGCAGATCAGCATTCTGCCTTGCACAAGCTTGCGACACCCTGCCCCGACATTGCTCATAATGTTGCGATACCCCGCTGCAACCCCGTGCACCACAGCCACAGCCGCGGCCACCACATGGGCACTCCACCATGCAGCGGCTGCGTGCCACGTGGCTTGCTCATGTTGTGGCTACAGCTGTGGCTGTGGTGCAGGGGGTTTCACATGGGGTTCACATGGGGTTCCGCATGTCGGGTGGCTGCAGCTCAGTGTGCCTGAACAGAGTGCCCCGGCATGCTCCTGGCAAGCATCTCATGGTGGTGCCGCATGATAACATGGTACTGGGGGCCCTCCCGTGAACAGATGATTGATCGCTGTACCTGTGGCAAACACTACATACACAGCTGCGGTGCATGATTGAAGGCTGCCGTAGCTATCCAAGTAATCCAGATGACACTTGCAGCTTTATAACCCAGGATATATATATAGCTGATCAATTTGGTTTGATCGCAGAGCTTCTGGGCGATCTGCCGGGAGAGGAAAGGCTACAGCGGTGGGTGACCCGGGAACCCTAGCTGGCTAAGGAAGACAAGTCTAGGGTTTTGCCGCTAGGGGGTATAATTGAGGGTGAAGTGTCTTGCTTCCCAGTCCACCCTTTTCCTGCATACCCTTGGTCAACGCTTATATTATATAAGTTATATATGCATGTGTGTTGGCGGTGAGGTGGTTCCTGACTGCATGGACACTGCCATTCTTTGGCTGCTGCTGACATGCACGCTGCGAGAAGTTCACCTGCTGCTGATGCGTGACGGCATTATGTCGTTGCTGTCATGTGCTGCAATGGGTGCTGCTAACATGTGCTGCCACCAGGTGGTTGGTGGTGACATATATTTCCTCATGTGTTGTCAGGGGTGGTAACATATGTTCGACAGCCCTACTCCCCTGTGGATGCAAGGGCAGACTTTCTGGGGTCTGGCGAGGACGACATTGACAGAGAAGGGAGGTGAGGCTGTGCGTGCAAACTGCATGGGCAACGTATGTGATGTTGGGAAACCAAACGATGTAGTTACTGCTCAAATCCACAGTAAATTGATATAGACCTGCCGCAGTCAGAGGTACTCAAGAGAAATCAGTACCTCTGACTGCTCGGCTGTGAAAAGCCGATTGGCATATGGATAGGACCGTGGGCAGAATGCTGCTGAGAATATGACAAGTTCCTCCCTGCTTTCTGCACCTGCAGGGTGGTGATGACTGACCATGGCGCATTTGTGCTGGTCAATGTGTACGCGCCCAATGCGGGGGATCGGGGAGAGAGGCCCCGACTGCAATTCAAGCTGCGCTTCCTGGCAGCGCTCAAGGGGTGGTGTGATGGTCTGGTGGCACAGGGGAGGCAGGTGGGGAATGTCAAGGGTTTTAGGGCTTAGGGTTTTGGGTTTCTGGGCATTGCTCAAGGGGTGGTGCAATGACATGGCGGAGTGAAGGTTGTTTGGGGTTCAGGGTTTTCTGGCAGGGCGCAAGGGGTTGCATGATGGTGTGGTGGCAGAGGGGAGGCAGGTGGGGGTGAGGGACCATAGAGTGATGGGGACGTTAAGGGGTGTGTTTGACGGCGGTAGAGAGGGAGGTGGCTAAGTGGGGACAGGAGTGGCAAGGGGTCATCAGCCCATGTGGCTTGCATTAGCTGTGAAGGCCCTTCTTTATTGCAGTGTAGATCTGAGTGACTGCAGATCTCTCAATCAGCATGTCCAAAATGCTGCACATGCTCTCCCAATCAGGGCTTTTTTTCGTCCTGCCAATCATTGCAGGTCATCATTACGGGGGATCTCAACATTGCAGCCTCCCAGTCAGACGTCCATTCATGCTACGACTACGACAAATTGTATTCCCAAGCCGAGGTCGACCTGATCACATCCCTACGATCGGATTACATTGATGTGTGGCGCCACCTGCACCCTGAGGACAAGAGCACATACACCGTGTGGGACGAGAAGACAAGTGCACGCGCCTTCAATCAGGTGTGTGGGTGTGGATTCTATTTTAATTATCTACCTGTTTGATTACTTTGCATGATGTGGTTTGCACCGGACAAGTGTGGGGACCTTGCTTTTGGGCACTGGGGATTGGTTATCTAGCTACTCTTTTGGGCTGTAGTGCTGTGGTATTTGCCTAATTTCTGGGGGCTACTTGTGTCTGAATTCTGGCCGCTGTGGGCTCAGCAGTGCTGTTTAGGGTTTAGGGTTTAGGGCATTGCTGGACATCCTGCGTTTGGCCATGTCCTACAGCCTCATTGCTTATCCCAAATGCAGGGTCTGCGCATCGATTACTTCCTGATCAGCCGGGGGCTGCTGCCCCACCTGCAGGCATGCACCATGCTGGAGACACCGCAGAAATGGTGCGCAAACCTGCGCAGGTGTCTCACATGTGTTGGGCACTTTCAAAAGACCTTGCATAGCAACAGCATTAGGGTGATCATGATCTGGCCTACCCTACCAGATGGGTGGCGCAATTGTTCCAAGGATGGGACATGATGTGATGGTTGCCAGAGTTTACCAGTTGCATGCGTTCCAGTAATACAGCGAAGTCAGCTGCCACCCTTACATAGCTCCTGCATCCAATGTCTGTGTTGGCAGGTCTTACAAATTTGCTTGGAATGTGTCCTGCTGGGATGCATGAACCGACTAGCTTTGTGTGATGTGCAGGAGCGACCATGCTGGTATTATCTTGGACCTATGTGACGTCCCCCCATTGCCGCCGCACCCCCCCTGCGCCCTTTCCTCCCTCAAAATGCGCAGATTCAACGACCCCTCGCAGCGCAGCATCGCAGCCATGTTTGGGAAGCAGGGGGGGAAAGCAGGGGGGAAGAGCGCCCAGTGGAGGAAGGCCAGTGGCGATGGTCAACGAACAGGGGAGGAGCCTTCGTCACTTGCTGGGGTGGGGTTGGGAGGTGGGGCTGCTGGCGGGGGGTCAGCTGCTGGTGCTGGTGCTGGTGCTGGTGCTGGTGCTGGTGCAAAGCCAGCTGCAGGTGGTGGGGACAGGTCTGTGGGCAACAGCGGCGGTGAACTAAATGTGGAATTTCCACCACATGCTGCAGATCCCGCCAGCGCAAATGCCAGAAATGCAGCAGGAGGCACGGGGGCCCAGGATGTACAGCAGGGCGCTAAAGCAGGCGCTGCACCCCACGGCAAATTGGTTTGCATCCCCTTGCAACCTGATGATGATCTGGCCCCCCCAGGAGCCGCAGCAGCACTTGCATCCCTGGCACTTCCTGCTAATGTGGACACAGCATCGAGTGCGTGTGCGGCAAGTAATGGTTCGGCAGGCGCTGGCGGCATACACTCTGGCAGTACCCACCCAATGTGTCAAGGGGAAGGGAGTGGTGTGCTGGTGACTGTGGAGGTGGGGAGTGTGGAGGGTGGTCTGGAGGCTGGGTGTACGCGTATTGGTGTGGAGGCAAGGGGGGGGGATGACAATGAAGGGGGGGGGACAAATGAGGGCCAACGGGGGCCAGTTGCCAAGGGAGGTAGAGCAGGGGGCAGGGGAGACAAGGGGAATAAAGCGACATTGGGCAAGCGGGGCGCACCTGGGTCGAAGGATGGGGGTGGCACAGGAGGTGGTAAGCAGCGGAACATCACTGCCTTCTTTTCCGGCAAACAGCAAAAGTGAAGCTGAAGGCTGGGCACATGCCAGGCAATGTTGCGTTGTTTATGTTATGCATGCAAATTTGACGATAGGACTCGAGTTCAGCTTTACCTACAATGTGGCGAGGTTGAACGGCATGGTTGCTATTCAATCACAGGCCCTGGTATCATATCGGGAGTACACCCGTGTCAACCGAAATCATGCACACATGTACTGCGTATACATAATGTCTACCCCTTATTAATTATCTACATGGGGTTGGCAAGGTGAAATCTGGCAATGTGTGACGTATAGGCTATGCAATTGGCCAAGCCAAAGTGGGAATTGCTAAGGTAAGTCAGGTGTAATAAAGGAGCTATCTCTTTCTGCACACTGTGTGACGGTGCAATATGCATGCATCAGCGAAGTGTGGCACGGATGCATGCACTGGTGGCAACGTGGTGTTTAAAAGTGGCTATGAGCTTGTTGTTGGTCAAGGCAAGTGAGAACCAAGCAAGGGTAGACAGAAAATATGCGACCAGAATACAAATGAGAAGGTCTGTACTGCTGTTTTGATAGGGCAATATGCATGCATGCATTGTACGGGATGCAAGCATCAGCAAAGTGTGGACTACCACCGCGGCAAGGTCGTGACAACTTTCTAGCCATACTCACAAGTCTTTTCCGGGGAGGTGCAGCAGGATCTGCTCTAGCAGTAACGTTGGCAGAGAGGCCCAGCCCCCTTCGTCACAAGCACCTGGGCAGTCTGCCATTGCAATTGCAAGTGGGCCCCGGAAATGGTTGCTAAACGGTTGTCACCACCTCTTATTGATACCACCAGTGTGCCGCATTTAGCTTGGTGTCGATACACCACGGATATCACGTCGTGACAGGTCTTGTACTGCAAGTTGTAGCTCCTAACCCCAGAGATGAAGGGAAAATAAACAGCTTTTTTGGACTTGTTTATTGTTTTTACTTTTTGACAGACCCACATCCTTCAGTGGACTCCCAACTGAATTATGACAGATACACCTTTGCAAGGACTCAACCCCTAAAGAAAGGGACGTTGCAGTGCACATGTAGTCACCCTCTCACAAACCTGTAATATAGAACTTGCAAAGTTGACCCTGCTTGGCAACATGAATGCCCTAAGTGTACGTAGCCTTGCAACACGGTAGCAAAACGGCAAATTATTACTCAACCGTGGGTTGACGCCAACGCAGCTGGAAAGGCAAGCCAGAAAAATAAAGCACAGCACATTCTTACAATAGGAAGATAATTATGATTAGGAGGGAGGAAACCACTAAGCAGTAGCAATGGTGCCAGGGTATGGTCATACCCACTGTACCATCATAAGGCTGCCTACCAAGTACCTGCCCCCCATGTTGTACTCCCACGCTGCTTGAAGCTGCTAAGGCATCAACGCCGCCCAAATTTGCCCAGCAGGGTCCTGCAGAGCGCCGGGACGATCCCCACCACCATCCCTGCCATGAACCACCCCCACCCGTGCCTGCGCCGCTGCATATCTGGGTGGTGAGCCAGATGCTGGGATATGGGGAGCAAACCCCCTCCCACAGGTCGAGGAAAAGGCGAGGTCACCTCCACCATCGCCTCCGCCAACAGCCTGGGCAGTGCGCCATTGCAACTAGGGTAATTGCTACTATTGGTTCACCACAGCCTTGCTTGATATGGTCGACATCACATAGATAGCTAGTACACAGGATATTGGCTAAAACCAAAGACTACATAGCTCGAGAGGATTGAGATTGTATTAAAATTGTTCGCCATCAGAAGGGAAAAAATCAAAAATAAACCAGATACCGAAAGTAAAAGTAAAGCATTAATGCCAAGCCACTAGCATTGGCAAAGGAACAGACAGTGTTTGGAAGGATTGCCAGCCAAAGGAGTATGGGTTCCCAGGTGCCAGTATAAGAGTTCTTGCAAAAGCACTGGACGAGTTGTAAATGGCGGTCACTATCCGAGGCAATTGCAAGGGTGAGTTCAAGAGATATCCTTTAGGCCTGCATAGGACACGGAGGCGTGGTGCCTGACACGCAGTGCAGTGTTCTGGCAACACCAGGCACAACCAACACTGGTCTAGGCACTATGCTGTATGCAAAAGAAGGGAAACTTCAACTTGGAACACAACAAACGGGAAACAAGTAGCTACCTAAGCCCCAAAGAAGTCCACTTAGAATAAAAATAAAATCTCTTCAAATTCAGGGAAGGAAAAACAGGCAATAGCAGTAGCATCAGGTATGACTGGAGATACGCCAGAACCCTCATGGCTCTCAACAAAAACACAGCTCCCTTTTTACACCGACATTCCACTGCTGGTAAACTCCTGGAGCCAGCCCGCTGCTGCATCAACATACCAGCTGCGACCAACGCTTGATTTGCAGGGTCCTGCAGAGCGCAGGAACAATGCCTGCCACCATCCCAATCTGGAACCACCTCCATCCCCGTCTGCGCCGCCGGTTGTCTGGGTGGTGTGCCTTGGGTGCAATGGAGTGATCCACTGCTGCCTGGCTGTTGGGGGATTGGGGCCCTATCGCCCATGGCCTCCCTGAACCAACATAAGATAATGATCCGAAACATCGCCCCCAAATGCCGAAACACCAGACTGGACGGAACACGGTGGCCCCTCGCAGCGTCCAGTGCATAACTTATTATGGCCGCCGTGGTTAGCATACCACTGCGCTGGCCAGCCTCGTACCCCTCCGGCTGCTGACCGGAACTGCGCAACAGATCCCACTCACCACATACGGCCCACCCGGCGAAAATGGGGTCGTGCACACCCACACACAGCCGCAGCACGCTGCCCACAGCCCCGCCGTTGCCAGCCCCTGCAGCCTGGTGCGCCAGCGCGAGTTGTAGCGGTTCCCCTCCAGGTGCAGGCTTGCAAGGGTGGTGATGCTGGGGTGGAGCAGCTGCGAGGGCATCTGCTCCAGCTGGCTGTGCGCCAGGGAGAGGGAGGTGAGGTGGGGCCAGGGAGCAAGGAAGGGCACGTCTCGCAGCCGGTTGTGGGCCACAGACAGACGTATGAGGCGGCGCCAATCCAGCTGCGCAGGAAGCTCCGTCAGGTTGTTGCTGTCGAGGATGAGCGCGTTGAGGGATGGGAGTGCGCTGCGTTCCAAGGAGGGCACGGCCAGGCTGTTGTGTGACAGGTCTAGGTGGCGCAGCTTGGGCAGCGGGGCTGTGGCGGGGAAGGAGGCGGAGCGCAGCCAGTTGCCACGCAGCGACAAGTAGGTCAGCTCCTTCAACTGGTCCAACCCAGTGGGCAGCTCCTCCAGCTCGCATCTCTCCAGCACAAGGTGCTCGAGCCTTGGAAGCGCTCCTCCCCCCAGGGCAACTGCTGTCAGCTGCGCCTGCATCACCTCCAGGTGCACGAGCCTGGTGAGGGGTGGGGAGCTGGTAATGCAATCCATGCTGCAGAGCCTACCCCACCCCGGGCCCCGGCCCGCCAGCGCCAGCCATGCAGGTGCTTGGGGGCTGGACAGGAGCGCCTGGATGTTGATAGGCAGGCTGGTGCCGGTGGTGGAGAGGGTGAGCAGCTGCGCGCGCCTCACCGTGTGACCCTCGGGGTCGGGTTGGCGCGCCAAGACCAGTCACTCCTCGGCGAACCAGGTGTCGCGAGGCGGCTGGGGGTGTAGTGGCACCCACCCCACGTAGTTGCCGCACCACCAGCGGCTGATGTGAGGGGCCAGGCGCACCGGCAAGCAGCTGTCATGAGGCAGTGGACGCGGCTCCAGCCGTGCATAGTGCTCGAACAGTGTGATGGATGGAGCCTCAGGTTGATCCAGAGTCCCAAGGGATGGCCCAGGTGGTTGGTCTTGATATACGGTGGTCCGTGGGGGCCCCAAGGTCCATGGGGAGAGCACCCATTCGGGGTCATCTTGGGATGGCAGGGTGCAGGCGGGGTTTGGGGGAAGCGGGTGGCACGCGGTGGTGGAGTCGAAGTCAAAGCAGAGGTGGTACACCGCGTGCTTCCAGGGGCGGCAAACCAGCGCAAAGCAATGTGGAGGCAAGTGAACAACGTTTACTAACTCCGTAAGGAATGTTCAAGGTTAATATGTTCAGTAAATCAAAGTACCTATGAATTTATATTGGCCAAGGAAATGTTGTGAATTGGAGAAGAAGTCAAAATGTACTTGGTAAACGTGCCCCGTGAATGGGCTACGCTGTTCTAGGCACTGGTTGGCACCAATATGCATGCATGTGTGCATGCATCAACATCTGCAGCGGCTTAGGTAGCGCTCCTCCCCCAAGCCAACGCCATGTTAACTGTAAAGCCATACTCACAGGTCGGTTGCGGAGACATGCGGCAGGATCTGCTCCAGCAATTCCGCTGGCAGAAAGGCCCAGCCCCCCTCGTCACCAGCAGCTGGGCAGTCTGCCATGGCGATGCACAGCGTCTCTACGGTGGG
Source organism: Heterotrichella gracilis (assembly GCA_032358255.1). Lineage (NCBI taxonomy): Eukaryota > Xanthophyceae > Tribonematales > Xanthonemataceae > Heterotrichella > Heterotrichella gracilis. The sequence continues at coordinate 106,924 of JAULBX010006553.1, read as the reverse complement.
TATCACCACTGCCACAGTTTTCAAAGGGCACAATGCTTTGATGTGTGACCAAATCCGCCCAGACAAAGGGTCGGTTGCTAAAGGTGTATTGGAAATGTTGAACGTTTTTAGTTTATATTCTTGGACAATTTATTAAATTGCTGGTATTTTCCACCTGGCTTCAAGGCACGTTGTTAAATGGGTCGGTTGGACGGCAACAAGGACAAAGCAGTCTGGCCCAATTCAAGTACTGAACTCAATTGTACTGTTGGCAGCTGTATTGCGTGTTCTGCAAGGTTGTGCTACAGCACAGCTATCGTACCTCGCCCCCTTCACTGGTCAGCAGGTACGAACCTGCAAGTTGTGCAAGCACCACCTACCTCTGCGTGCACTAGCGAACGAGTGTGCACGTTACAGATAATCTGTCTACTTCCTAAGGTGTAGACCACAGCTGAAAGGTTTCGATCGTCTGGAAAGGTCGCTGCAGTCGGCTGTCGGTCGGTGTGTCATGTCATAGGCAGTGGGTGTGGAACTACGTTTTTGCAGTTTTGAGTGGGTGACTGCTACCCTCAAACACGCGTGTAGTTGGTTACAGTAGTTGTGAACGTTGACAATCGGCTATGATCTGAGTACCAAAGCCCTAAATTTGCCTCAACTGGCATGCTTCGTATTCAAACCACCTCCTGGCGGTGCCTAACCACCTGTTCACACGCCCTCCCACCCACCCATACTTGACACAGTTGTACAGCAAGCCAGTAGGCTAGGAGTGAAACGACAGTTATGGGTTCCAGGCTATCCTTGACGGCTTTTTCCTATCTTTCATTGTTGGCCAGTTGCCAGTTACTCAACTGGTGAAAGGGCAGATCTGCTGCCACTTCTCCTCTCCTCGGCCAGCTAGGTATTTGCACCGAGTATTTATGCACTGCACGGAAAGGTAGTGTCATGCATGTCGGCAGCTTGCTGTACAGGTGTATGTTTCCTAACCACCCACCAAGTTTCCAACCAACCAGTTCATACGTGCAGCAAAGCAGCGTCTTTCCAGCGTTTGCTGAGTTAGTCCACCAAATTTTCACACTTAATGTGTTGCGCTCGAGTCCTCCTCCAGTCCGGCCTACACACTCCTCCCCTTGCCCCACCATAGCCCACCATGCGTGTACCACACACTCCAGGGCCGGAACCCCCTTGCACACCTCCCTCGCCACTGCCGCCTCACACAACCCACCTCTGAGCCCCTCCCAACCTTCCCACCTTCTTTCAGGGCAAGATGAGCCCGCTCCACCGAACGCACTCCCTTAGACCGCACCACCCCTAGCCACACCCAGCCACCACCAGTAGACCTGACCTTGTGAAGCCAGGAGGCACAGGTTGCCCCAGCGCCACAACCCCAGCCCAAGCTGCTGTGGGCGCTGCAAATGCCTTGGACCACTGTTTGACAGCAGCGGCATAGGCAGCCCCCGCGCCAAACCCTATCCAAACCCTACCCCATGGCCTCCACCTCTTACACCCTCCAGACGGAGGACCTGGCCTACGCAGCCAGGAGGGTGAACGAGCAGGGTCCCGCCTCCCCCCAGCCCCCCTCCTATGACAAGACAGCCAACATGCTGGAGGACGTGCTCCTGGCAGACGACCGGGGCCTGCTGGAGCACACCATCGGCAAGCTGCCTGAGATAGTCAGCGGGCTGGCGGCCAACAACGCAGAGCTGAACGAAAAGTCGGTCTACACAAAGTACATTGTGGTGCCTTTGGTCAAGTTCCTGTGCTCGCCAGACCCCGTGCTGCGCAGCAATGCGGGGTACGCCCTCCGGCGCCTGACTGGCACCAACTCCACTGCCACCCTGACCCATGCCATCGAGGCCTTCATGCAGCTCATGACCACCCCGATGCCTGAGGACCCCGAGAACGCGCCCGCGGTGGAGCAGTTAGTCTCGCTCCTGCACTCGTCAAACACCAAGCACCCCATGCTGGGGTGCACGCTCATCTCCGTGGTGGACATCAACAACGAGGGCATGAAGCGCATATTTGCGGATGCGGGGCTCATCCCCGCGCTGGTGCAGCTGCTGCATGCCGACCCCGTCACCCAGGGCACGGCGGTCAACCTGCTGGCCATCATGGTGGACAAGAGCATGGACCGGCTGCAGCAGGTGGGGTTTGGCCTAGGGTTTTGTTAGGGTTGAAGGGTGTACCTGTGCAAGGGGATTTTGGTAAGTAGCGCGGCAGAAAACAGCATGAACCAGTGGCGGCAGGGGTGTAAGGATTGGGTATGGGCCATTAAAAGGGTTTGTGGGTCCTGCCATGCTTGTAATCCATTCTGGACCTTCAGCCATTTCTCAGCATCACGCCATGGCATCTGGCAAGCATGGCATCTGGCATGGCATGTAAGGGCATGGTGTTATATGCCTGTTATGGCATGCCATCCACCCTGGCATAAGAGGTGGAATGGGAAATGACATGCCAGTCATGGCTGGGTCTACAGCACTCCCAGCCCCCAGCTCAGAGCACTCTCACTACTACGCATCCAGGTGACCCAGGCGCGCAACTCAATGTCTGGCCTGGTCAAGGTGCTGGGCAATGACGACGTGGACGCACAGGAGAACGCGGCATTCATATGCGCAGCGCTGGAGGACAATGTACAGGCGACGCACCAGCTCATCACGGCAGGTAAGCACTATTGCATCTCAAAAAGTCGTGAGAAGGCCAGTGGGAATGCATGGCATGTGGCAAATGTTGGTGGATGCATCCTAACCAGGCACGCATGTAACGCATGCTCCTCGCCCCTCCCTCCCCCAGGCGCCATCGCCTGCGCACTAATGTACCCAGGGTATTTTCACTGACAGGGTACCACTTTCATAAAACCACATCCCATTCTGTGGATTTCACCCCCTTGCAACCAAAACATTACACCCCCTCCCCCTCCCTCCCCCCAGGCGCCATCCCCTGTGTGCTGGCCCTGCTCCAGTCCCCCGATGAGTCCTGCCGCAAGCACGCAGCAGCCATGCTGTCTGCATTCACACTAGCCACGCCCACCCAGGCGCAGCTGGCGGAGCAGGGCGCCATCCCGCTGCTGGTGCAGAGCGTGAGGAGCAGGGATGCGGACCGGCGGGCGTCGGCGGGGCAGGCGCTGGTCAACCTGTCGAGTAATGAGTATGTGCAGAACTTCCTGGCGGAGCAGGTGGGTGCAAGGGTTTGTGCTCCTTTGTGCACAGAGCACAAAGCCTCCGTGCTACACCCTTACTCTGAACTTTCAACATGGGGCGAGGGACGCCTATGTGCACATTGGGAAAATTTTTAGGGTGTGCGTATACTGTGGCGCCGCATGAGCAAGACTGACTGCTAATTTGGCTGTATTGCTGGAATGCATGAACCAACTAACCAACTAACTACGTGCGATATTAAATTGCTTGGTACAACTCTGTCCTCTCGGCCACCGCCGCCCCTTCCACGATCCCCCCACACCACTTAAAACCCCATCACAACCATCCACCGCAGGGCCTCGTGCAGCTGCTGTGCGACTGCCCCCGGTGGGACGACGCAGCGTGCGCCGCCCACGTGGCGCGGGCCGCCGCCAACTCCTCGCGCAACCCCAAGGTGCAGCACATGATGGCCGATCAGGGGGCCATACCAGTGCTGGTGGAGCTGGCCGCGGGGAGGGACCCGGTGATGCAGCAGCATGCGGCTGTGTGCCTGGGCAACCTCATGCGCAATGAGGAGATCCAGAAGACAATGGGGGACCAGGGGCAAATCCCCGCGCTGGTGCACATGATGGAGGTGGGGATCGGGTTGGGAGGTGGCCGGTGGGGAACAGGGGGGGGGTCTGCATGTGTGTGCAGGCACCATTGTGGCATGCAAGCAAAGGCCCCACTTTAGGTCCACGGCAAGTGTAAAAGACATCTCTCTGTCAAAGGAAAATTACCTGGCCGCATACAGTTCCCCTAACCCAACCTAAAACCCTGCCAACCTCCTCTCCTTACAAAACCCTAACAAACACCCCTCTCTGGGCAGGTCCCGGACCCTAGCTGCCAGGACATGGCAGTGGCCACCCTGTCGCGCATGACACAGGACCCTGTACTGATCGGCCCTGTGACGGCGGCGGGGGCGGCTGGCCCGCTGCTGGACATCATGCTGCACGGGGAGGCGCACCTGCAGGACCAAGCGTCGGGGGCGGTGGTGCGTGCGCCGGGGTGGTGGGGGGTTTGAAGGGGTGTATGGGGTGGGGACCTGTGTCAGCGGCGACTGGGGGGTGCGCTAGTGCGTGGATGGGGATGTTTTGTGAGAAGCTCCTGGTTTGCCATCAGGCCGCACATGGAGGCGCAGTTGCAAAACCAGGTGTTGGGGCGGCGGTGCATGCGCTGGAGTGGTGGTGTTTGGTGGGGATGGGAGATGGGGCTGGGGTTATGACAGAGTGTGTGTTGGGTGTTGGTGGGGTTGGGTAGAGTTTTGGTGCAAGTGGGATGGTACTCATTCTGCAATGCATTCCCCTCCACCCCCACCACCCAGCTCACCCTTAACCCATCCCCCACAGGCCCGCATGGCCGCCTCCACCGACCCCGCCGTCACTGACCGCCTGGTGGCAGCGGGTGGCTTCAAAGCACTGGTACAGGCGCTCGACTCGCCCTCAGAGGGCGTGCGGGAGGCGGGCATCGAGTCGCTCACAACCCTGCTGCGTGGGGCTGGGGCCAGCGGGAGGGGGCTGGACCCTAAGGTGGTTGCTGCGCTGCTGGGGGCAATGAACAACGCCAGGCCAGAGCGGCAAATGTACGTGGGTGGTATTGGGGTTGGGAGGGAGGCTGTGTGGAGGCTTGTCATGAGCTTCTGCAGATGTGCATTGTCAGCAGACACTTTGGCAAGCCGCAGTGTTTGGGACATCACAAACACCAGAAAAATGAGCATCTGGTATTGGATCCCACATGTCGCTGACACTCTTCAGGACATGACCCCACAACCATGCTCACACATGGCATGCTAGATAGTCTCACTAAAATAGCTGACACAATTCACGAAACAATTCCGCACCCCCCGCCTGGGTCCCCACCTCCACCCTTACACCCCACCCACCCACCCCGCAGAGACGCGCTGCTCATGCTCCAGTCCATCGCCGAGGACCCCGCCTCGCACCCCGCCATGGTGCGCGGCGGCGTGCTGCCCCAGCTGGTGCGCTGCATGTCCTCCTCCTCCACCGACCTCCAACGCCACTCGCTGGTCCTCATGGCGGGCCTGGCGCAGCAGGAGGGCGTGCCATCGCACATCACCAAGCACGGCGCCGCGCTGCCGCTGATCGGGCTGGTGCAGAGCCCCGACGAGGGCGTGCGCAAGTACGCCAGCATGCTGTTTGCGTTCCTGCTGTCGGAGCAGAGCACGCAGGCGCACGTGGTGGGCCAGCCGGGCGCGCCGGCGGCGCTGGTGGCGCTGCTCAAATCCAAGGTGTGGGCTGATGTAATGCGGCGCTTTTCAGTTCAAGAAAGGTAGTTTTGGTGCTGAGGATCGACCTGAGATACCCGAGCAAAACCCCAACAAGAGTCTCAAGAAAACCCCTACCAAAACCCTGGCAACCTCCCGCCTCTCCCCATAGGATGTTGCCCTGGGCCCTGAGCAACCTGGCCAAAACCCTTAGTAAAACCCTTGAGAGTGCCGCCACAGCGCTGGAAAATCCTAACCCATACCCTACCTCCGCAGGACGTGGCCCTGCAGGAGCGCAGCGCCAGCGCCGTCATGGCCCTGGGCAATCCTGAATACAACCCCATCTCAAACCTTAATACCCTACCTCATCCCCCCCGCAGGACGTGGCCCTGCAGGAGAGCGCCGCCATGGCCCTGGGCAACCTGGCCAAGGCAAGCGGCCCTGGGGGTCTGGCTGCGGTGACCACAGACGACAAGCTGGTGCCCACGCTGCTGCGCCTGCTGCAGTCCAAGAGCGAGGTGTGCCAGAAATACGGGGCGTTCCTGCTGCGGTCGATGGCCACCTCGCCGGCCACATCGGGCGCCATATTCAAGGTGAGGTGGAGGGGAGGGGAGTTCTGTTGTGTAGCTTGGTGTGTGGGTGGGGGGGGTGGGGGGGGTGGGGGGGGAGTTGATACTTACACAGCTGCGGAACTTGGGATTTGTGCTGGAGGAGGGGGAGAGGAGGGTGCACAAGCTGCTCACTTCAAAACCCTAAACTTAAAACCTTAAACCCTCCCTCATTTTCTTCCACAGGCCAAAGCCCTGCCCATCCTGGTCAAGCTGCTGGGATCCAAGCAAGAGTCGTGCCAGATAGACGCCGCCCTGGCCCTGGGCTACCTGGCAAACAGCTCTCCTTCAGCCATAGCAGTGGTGGGGGCGGGGGCGGTGCCCGCCCTACTGCCCCTGTTGGCCAAGACGGGAGCGCCCAGCTGCCAGGCTTCTGCTGCGTTTGCGCTGCGCACGCTGTCTGACTGGGTGGATGACACGGGGAAGGCGTTTGTTGAGTCGGGGGCAATCGCGGCGCTCATCGAGGCGCTCAAGAGCGAGAACCCTGGTGAGGGCGCGGGTGGATAATGTAATATATCTCAATAAATTTTAAACAATCCATATTATGTTGAAATCAGTAATTTATTTTATTGAAACATTAATTACTGAACGAAATTTAAGAATAAAAGAAAACCATGAATTTTGCCATGTTTGCTACATGGTGAAATAACTGTTCAAAATATGCTGTGTCCAAAACAAAATTTGCGCTTCCTCTCAAGCAGCATTTCTTTTGTCCCCGCAGCCTGCCAGCAGTACTCCGCGCATGCGCTAGGCAACCTTGCGCTTGATGATGGGCTGGAGAAGGCGGTGCTCAAGGCCAAGCCGGTAAAGCCACTCATCAAGCTGCTGGCGGCGCAGCAGGAGGCGGTGCAGGTGGGTGTAACATGTGCGAGTAGGATAGGGAGGTGGGGCAGCGTTGAGCAGGGGAGGCGGCAAATGGTGGCGGTGATGAGGGAGGGGGGGCTTCATGTTGTCCAGCCGCTGGGCAGACTGCTGGCGGCGATGCAAGTAGGGCGTTAGGGAGCCCACAAGAGAGTCTTTCTTCATTTGAGAAAGAAGTCAGGCAGAGCCGTTTATGTAATGGGAAGTGCAGCTTGTGGACACTAAATCACATTTAAGTTCTGTTGGGAAAGTAGCAGTGAAGAAAAGTAGCTCAATGCATGGGAATACGGCACTTTGCCACTTTCTTCATCTAGAAATGCCGTCATGCGGTGCCAATGCTACAAACACAGGCGCACTTGAAGCACACACCCCACCCCTCCCCACCCGCAGGAGAACGCCGCCTACGCCCTGGCCAACCTCACCACCACAGACAAGGCCAAGTCGCGCCTGGTGCACGCCAGCGGTGTGGAGGCGCTGGTACCGCTGCTGTCCTCGCCCAACGCCACATGCGCCGAGTACGCCATGCTCATGCTGTCGCGCCTGGCGCATGACTGCATGTTCCCGGACCACATGATACAGGTGGGGTGAACGGAGGGGGTTTTATGTGGTGGGGTAGCGCAACAGGAAATTTGCATGGGTTTAATTTGGGGTTTTGACCATGGGATTTTCCGTTTTTACACATAAACCTTCATTCCTTGCCCTCATACCGCTCCCCTCCTCTTCTCACCATCCCTAACCCCAACCCCTCCTCAGATCGGCGGCATCGGCCCCCTGGTGCGCCTGCTCTCCTCATCCAACGACAACACCGTGGAGAATGCAGCCTACACCCTAGGGTTTGTGGCCAGCGGCGAGGCCAGCCAGCAGCACATGGTCAAGGCGGGGGCCATTCCCGTGCTGGTGCGCCTGCTGGGGTCCAGGAACGAATCGTGCCAGGAGTATGCGGCCATCGCCATTGGCAATTTGGCGACGTCGGCAGAGGTAGGTGGCGGTGGTGGCGGTGGCGGTGGCGGTGGCGGTGGCGGTTGGATGGTGCACGGGTGGGGTTCATGATGGTGCTGGTTCATTAACACGTCTTGCCAGGCCAGTAGTGGGCCTACTCTACACACACTGCAAGCCAAAGAAATCCTGAGGTATAGAAAACCAACATCATCCCCCATGCACCTCCATCCCACAAAAGTGCAAATAAAAACCCTGCTCAACCCCCGCCCCACCCCACAGGTCCGCCAGCTCATCGTCCAGGCGGAGGGCGTGCAGCCCCTGGTGCGCCTGCTCCAATCAGACGACGACAGCATCCAGGAGTACGCAGCCCTGGCCCTGGCCAACCTGAGCCACAATAGCGGGGGCAGCGGTGGGGGCAAGGACAAGGGCGAGGCGGCTGCGCTTGACCGGGCCACCTCGCTGCTCAAGGCGCGCTGGCTGCGGGGGTCGGGGGCCAGCGCGGCGCAGGCGGTGCAGTCGGCGGACGGGAACCACCAGTCGCAGGTGGGTGGTGGTGGGGCGGTGGTGGAAGGGGGGGCGGATGGAGGGGTAGGAGTGGTGGTGGGAGCTATCAGTTCCATGTGGGCGTGGTGGTGGTGGGAGCTATCAGTTCCATGTGGGCGTGGTGGAGGTGGTAAAAGGGGTGGAGGGGTCGGGGGCAGCATGGCATTGGCATTGCATGGCCATGTTATGATTACGCGAAAATCACATTAAAAATAAAACATTGGAGAAATTTGGAGCAATGACAGAAGGGATACATGCACAAACCCCCTTGATGCCCTGGAGTCATGCATCAAACCCTGCGCCTCTCACCCCCCGCAGGTGGTGCGCGCGGGCGCCATCCCCCTCCTGGTGCAGCTCCTCTCCTCACAAAACGAGTCCTGCCAGGCGTACGCGGCCTGTGGCCTGGGCAAGCTGGCCGGGTCCTCGGTCACGCACCAGCAGCTGATAGCCAAGGCAGGGGGCATTCCCGCGCTCATCGCCACCCTGCAGACCCCCGTGCAGAGCTGCCAGATGTATGCCGCGCTGGCGCTGGGCAACCTGGCCACGGATAACAAGAGTGAGTTCCAACCTCAGTGGGGAGGGAGAGAGAGAGGGGGTGGCAGGGGCAGGGGCAGGGGCAGGGGGCTCGGTGATGGTTGATTTCAGCATGATGAAACTGCAGGGGCGTCACCTCCATCAATACCATTAACATATGGCGCATGCTTGGTGTTTGGCTCCTTTCCTGTCATTGTGCAATCAACATCTCAGCATCCGCCATCGCCAGCACCACCCCTCCTAACCTACCCCACCCCCACCACCCCAGGCAACCAGGCCAAGATTGCCTCCTCGGGCGGCATCGACCTGCTGGTGCTGCTGCTCAAGTCCAAGAGCGACACCGTCAAGGCCTACTGCGCAGCTGCCCTGGGGAAGGTGGCACACAAAAACGACAAGGTAGGAGGGAGGGGAGGTGCTCTGTTTACACTCATAAGCCCCTCTTGCGTGTGTGTGTGGGTTGGCGGGGGTGGTGCGCCAGTTGGTGGCGAGGTGGGAATTGTTGGTGTGGATGCAGGCCTTTGTGGCATCGCCGCCTCATGTTCTTCCTGCCTGACCTACCACCATGTGTCTGCCCAGGTGCGCGAGATGGTTGAGGCCAGGGGAGGTGCCCAGCTGCTGGCCAACATGATGGCGTCAAAGGACAAGGCCTGCAAGGCCTACGCAGCGTACGCGCTCAAGGTGCTAGGGTATGCAGCGGGGCTGGAGGAATGAGGGGGGAGACTTTAAATCCTGTGTGCAGCGGGGCTGGAGGAGTGAGGGGGATACTCTAAACCCTGGGAGCAGCGGGGCTGGAGGAGCCCCAAGCCTTGATGTCACATTCAGGGCAAGGCGCCATGGCGGCTTTCCAGTGCGGACTGGTAGGGAGTGGGAATCACGGAAAAGTAGCTATTATAGGAAAATTGGTCCTGAGGGTCGTTGAGGATACTGTGGTCAGGGCGTTATCTGGTAGCACCTAGAGAGGTGCTTATGAAAGAAGTTGCATGTATTGGTTGAGGCGATATCTGGTAGAATTAGTGACTCCCCGAGCTTATTTGCTTGCTCCTTACGTACAGTACTCCCCATTGACCACCCACGCAACTGAAAATATTCAGTTTGACTGCAATTGGCTTGCTTCTTGACATTCAACCATTGTGGTCCTTTGGCTTAAGAGAGCCGCATGTTTTCCAGCTGACATAGCATACCAACATGATCTCCTAAGACCAGTAGGCAGTCATTAAGGCACAGTTTCCCTACACGGTAGTCCTGATGGCACATGTTGTTGGCACGTGTGTAGATGCTGCAGCAACGTCTAATGTCACAGGATGCATACACTGGCTAGTTGCACATGCATTGGCAATCAGTACAGCGGCACTTTGCTGCCGGCTAGCCCGCAGCAAAGTATCGACTGCCCTGCTTGCAATGACTGTAATGACTAGACAACCACCTGGCTTTGGGCATGGAACAGTTGCAACACGGGGCTTGGTGGCTAGCCGGCTGACTGACAACCCACAAAGTATTGGTGGAAGTGCAGCAAAGGGCTTGAGGGATAATATCCCACTTTTTTGGGAATACTATTGAATATATTTTTAATTAGAATCAGACCCTACATAAGGGTTTGGACGATCGCATGGAGTTCAGGATAAATTCTTGACTGCACTGAACACAACAGCAGACCGGCCACTTCCGGAGCAGCAACACCAGTTCAAGCGCTCGCATATATGCTCAAACCATCTCCGTTCCCGTGGCCACGTTCTGCTGTCCTAAGACTGTACATCTTGCGAACCTGCCACTGCAGGCCTTGCAGATATCTTGGAGTACACCGATTGGGTTGTGTGTAGTCCTTGGGGAGCCAAGCCCTAGGCCTTGCGAAGCCGCCGCTGTGAGCGCACAGTGTTGTTCCGTCGCAGCTTTCAGAACAGCGCAGAGTGAGGTGAGGAGCCCCTTTTGACTTGACCAAGGCTGGCCAAGCGTTATTGGCGTAAGCCCAGGCGTTGCATGGCCTGACTTCGCCCCCAAACCCCCATACCTGGATGACACAATGGTCACTGAGTCCCAAACCCCCATAGCTGTGCAGTTCACGACCTGTACTCTGGTCTGTGCAACCATGCAGTTCCACATTAGTCGTCACCCTATCCCGGTACGCCAAGTTTCCGGGACGCTCAGTCACTCATACCTTGTGTTTTATATCAAGCTAGCTGTCAGATCAGTGCCCCTACATAGGTACAGGCCTTGTTGCTACCAGGCTTTTGCTTGATGTGGCACCACAATTGCAAGCTGATAAGCTGTGCAGGTGGACTCCCACGTCGTCACAGCACTTGCAGCCAATGAGACCTTGATGGGCTTGGTGCCCAATCACCGGTGTAACATTGTCTTATCCCTGACCCAACTTTCTGTACACACCTAGCCCTGTCACACACACAGTCTGCACGCACCTGCTGCACAGGAGCCATTCCGCCTAGCGCTGGTGGAGGCGTTACAGACTGGTCCCAGAAGCCTGTGTCTGCACTCAAGGCCTACCTGCTGGCTCTTGGTGCTGACTCCAGCAGGTGCCTGGAGAAGGAGGACCTGGTGGCGCTGCCTGTGCACAGGGTGGAGCAGGGGCAACAGAGGTACCAATGGTGAGTGGGCCAGAACCCTTCCTAGGGGTGAGGTATGCAAGCCTGCCAGGGGGCAACTGGGTGTGGCGTGCGCTGCCGCGGCCCTATGTCAGCCCAGCATGCGACAATGAACCTCACAGCAGTACCTCATACTTGCGCCACCTAGGTCACGCGGGGTTCAGAACCCAATGCCCAAACGGGCGATTTCTTGCCCCCGGCTGACCAGGTTGCGTTGAGCGCTCACGCGAGCAACCAGGCGCAAGGCAGTGCACAGAGCTTGTGGGTGTATCCCAAAATGCGGCAAGCCATCTTTTCCAGATCCCAGGGTCTGAGTGTGCTGAGCACACTGTGCTCTTCAAGCCCCTGTCTGCTGTGTGCAGTCATCCAGCAAAGGCACCACCAAGAGGGACAGCAAGAAGGGCAATGCCAGTACCTCGCGCAGTCCAAGCGGCAGGCCGCTGCCCTCCCCGCGTGGCATGACAAGCCAAGAGCTGCGCCTCATCAAGGTGCCGCCAAGTGGAGCCACGCTGTCCACCCTTGAGAAGTCCATTGAGGCAGCAATGAAGCTCACGGTGCGGTATTGGGTATAGGTTAAGTAAAGAAGTTGTAAAACAACACAAACTTGTGCGCATGGAATCACAATCAGCATGTGTTTCCCAATTTGTGGATTTTTGCAACGTCTGCATATGCGCCCAGAGATGCAATTGTCCCTCAGTAATGGATGATGCTCCCGTGAAAAGGCGGCATGTGGGCCTTGCCATAGTCGCGCTTTGAACTAGCTTTTTTCAAGGCAGGTGAGCATCGGCTAGAGTCTTGAATGCTGGGTAGATGGCAGAACATGCATGAGCCATATGATTAACTTGGCTCAATTGCTTTCAAGCCGTCAAGCATCCGTGTCAGAAAACGTAAAAACGGTTTGGCAAGACCGTATGAGGAATATCCATGGGTTGTCCCTTTCATGCACATGGGTCAGAGCGTCTCTCAGTTGACACGCTGCTGATGAAGTGGATATACCAGCTGGGATCAATTCCTGACCGCAGCCTGGTTGACGATCTGATGTCCTGTGCAACTCTGGCCTCATACGTATACCTACTTGATGGTATCCAGACGATGCCAGCAACCTTCAAGGTAGGTGTCTCTCAACGCAAGCCAAAACCCTGATGCAAGGTGAACAGTTACTGTAAAATCTTAGATTGCCTGCACAGCACAGGGAAGCTTTGTTTGATTTGACAGCCAGGAAATGAGATGTTTGGCAGCACTGACACTGCATGTATCAACTGGGGTCCAAAGTGTGTAGGTAATTACAGAGCAGTGAGGATTCAGCACTCTGATTGCGTGCCCTTGGCATATATGAAACTGTGAGCTCTGTGTCTCAGAGCTCTGTGTCACATGATAGGGTTTGATACACTCTGGTTTGGTCAGTGCAAACATGTGGAGCCTGTGAGTTACTTAATACACGTTGACCTAATTGCTGCCCTTGGCAGGAGCTGACGAGCTGCTCCACCAGGTTGGAGGTCATCCTCAGGCTGGCCCATTCTCCTGTGGTGCCTGATAAACGGTACTGAAACCAGTTCTACCCGGCACTCCCACATGTCGCCAGGGTGTTCACAGAAGGTGTGTGAAGGGGCTGCAAGTTTGGTTCGAAATCTTGCAAAACTATCATCCAGGGCCGTGCACAACTGTACAAGGCTGGCTCGAGGCCCATCCACCCTGCTGACCCCTTGTCTGTGGTGCATGCTCAGTGTCCGGAATTATCCTCCGTTGGCACCCATCAACACCAGCAGATGTTGGGAGGTTTATGGACTTAATGGCCCTTGTGCGCGACAACGCCCTGCACCTGGTGAGAGTACTGGCACACACTCCGTGTAGCAGGAAGATGGTATTGGACGCAGCACCTGAATTTATGAATGAGGTATGGGTGTTTCACAAACGCATGTGTTTTAGAGAAGGTCCAGTACATTTGAGATTCGTGATTACAGGGAAACATGTGTAGTTGTCAATATGCGGCGCATGTGTGGAATCATGTACGCGAGTTGTGCTACAAAGCATTGCCATGTTAAGGGGACAGTAACCAAACAGGGGGTGCCAGGTGCATTCACAAATCATTACGGTAAATCCCATGGCACGTCACATAAGCTGTTGTTTTCCCCCTTATAAGTGTTTAAGAGTCTGTTTCCTGCTGGTGCATGTCCAGCTGAGGAATGAGTACCTGGGCGCTCCGGAGCGACAAGGCCTTGGGCATCGAGTACTGGCAGTGCTGCTTCCACATGCTGGCTGAAAGCCTCCTGAATGACGCAGTGAAGGTGTCAAAATGGGCGCAGGTGTGAGAATTTTGGTGATTGCAAGATGTGAAAACCATTCACATAGCCTGATTTGACACAGGCCAATTCAGACCTGTCTGCTTTGTTGGACAATGCCTACTAATGTATGCTACTGTACCTTATTGCAATCTAGGTTGAATCTTTTGAAACTGTTTCCTGGTGTTGCAAGGACTACACATTGGAATAAGAACAGCTACTTTGAGCACTGCCAGCAGTACGTAAATTGCATGTGCACACTCCCACTGAAAGTTCCAGGTACATCGTTGACTTACAGCTTTGGTGGATTCTTGTACAGGTTCAGGATGCGTTTATACATGACACCATCGCCTGCATGCACAAAGACCCACACATGCCTTCGGAAGATGACCCGGAGGAATAGGGTGACTGCTGCCGATTGGGCTTGTATGTTGCGCTGGTGATACTCGGCAGAGGGGTTGGATCACGTTTCCCTGATCTACAGAGGAGGTTGATTCAATCTGGTGAGAAGTGCTGCTGGCTGATTGCCATTGCAGCAGCTGAGGCATACAAAATGACGCATGTTACCTGAATCCTTTCCAAGTTCTGCTCATCAGTGGGGTATTGCTTGCAAACGATAAGACCAGGCACTGAATGCGGCAATGCAATTCGCGGTTGCAGCCATACTGTTCATAGGGTGACGACAGCACCCTATGAAGGTGTATGTGCTGTACATAATACACTGTGCAAGGAGGTTTATGCTGCACTAGGCACACACACCCAAACAGTACCACTTTTCGTTATTTCTTGTCATTTTCTTATTATAAAAACTTCAATGATAAGTGGTCATGTTTGGGTATGTGCACATCGTGAAGCGGCTGGTTTTTGGGTGCGCATCAAAATGGGTCTACCCATATGGATAATGATGCATTGCAAACGAACATGCGTAATGAGTGGTTTGTAGGCCTAATCTCGCGTCAAAGCAAAATGCCAAAGGATTGCGCTGCCCAAGTGCAGGCATCTCCACGCGCATCAAGGAGCTGACCACCTGCACAGTGGCTGAGGTGGCCCATCACGCATGCTGCTGCCTGCAGCACCTGACCAACGTTGCTCCTGAAGAGGTGCTGCGCAATGATAAGGTGGCGAGTGGCAGGACTTCAGGCAGTGGGTCGGTGGAGAGTGCGTGTGCCTTGGATGGTCCAGGTGAGTACCTGAGAGTGACAGCTCTGAAGGAGTGGGACATGGACAGAGGGCTGAGACGTTTTTTATATTATATAGCAGTTAGAAATGTACACGGGGGGTTAGGGTAGATGGTCTGCACTGCTTATCCTCCACTAGGGACTGGTAGCTAGTGTGGGGTCCCTGGTGCTAAATGGCATACTCATACGGGCATCGGGGACGTTGTTGACAGAGGTTTACTGGTACAGTTGCAGCGGCTTGTGCAGGATAAGGCTGCATAGCGTGTGGAGGCCACTGTGTATGGGTAATTTCATCTGAGGCACGATGTTACTGTAATCTGAACAGGAGTAAAGTGAGTTTGAAAACGATCCCAACGGCACACAAGCAAGGGCCAAGGAGCTGCCACGTAAGAACAATCCGCTGGCCATGGCTTGGTGCCACATGCAATACATTGCAACTGCATGGACAACTTCTCACATGGGCTTTGGCTATTGGATGCAGGAGTCAACAAAGAGTGGGTGGCCTCCATATCTGACCTGCTGGCCTTTTTGGACACGAGCAGTGAATCGTTTGGTGCGCAGTCGGAGTTTATGCCCTCGAAAGAAATGCAAGCTATGGGGATTTTGTCTTCCTTGGCATATGGTCTGCCCAGCTGTTCACCTGGCAAGGGTTTTGCAATGAGGCGCCCGGTAGACTGGTGGACAGCTGGTAGAGCATGGCATGACTGTCTTGAGCTGTGGAGCTGTGCTATGTCCTGTATAGTATTGGGAACTTGGGCTCTGTGATGTCAGGAAGTGATGCTGCCTTGACAGGCCAATTGCAATAAATATTACATTACATTGTAATGGATCATTCTGTGTGAGCACAGGGCCTGCTGTATCTGCGTCACATTAAATTAAATTACAAAAGTGGATCAGCAGAACTGTTTGACAACTGCAAATTTCTCATGATTTTGTATGCTGAGAGGTGGTGCCCGCCCCTACAGCAATGGTTGCTGATGGAGCTCTCCCAGTCATGCTACGTGCCGCGGACAAGATTGGAGATGGTGGGGACGAAACAGTGTGGGTTACAGATTTAGGCAGTGCTCCAACTGCCTATTTGGCTGTAGCTGATGCCACATATGGCACACTTCACACTTTGCTGAGAACGCACGAGACGCAATGCTCTCACTACAGGTAAGCCGCTGAATGGTCAGTAACAATGGATTTCTGTATGGTAATGATATTGGAGTTTGACCCTCATCGGTATACAGCAAGGGTAATAAGATAATAATAGGACCTATTGTTACAGCCAGCTCTAAATAGATGTACCAATGTTTGTGTGCAGAAGGACTATCGCAACACTGCGAGAGCAGCTTGTCCCACGCCTGCGCAAGTACCTCCTGCACCCAGACAAGATTGTTCTCTCGCTCACACTTGGAAGCCTGGTGACCCTCGAATGCATGACAACAGAACAATCCCTGTTGGAGTATCATGATTACAATGCCCCAGAGTACATCTCCATGTTTGAGGAGAAACCTATCAAGGTGAGCTATGCGATGAAATGAAGCTGCTGATTTACGCTGCCATTGAGCACAGATTGGGAATTTGCTGGTACAATATTGCAATTTATGTTGGATAGTACATGCAAGTAAACAGCAAATGCAGTTCATGTTGTTTCAGCCACCATCATGCTACTAGTGGCTCATTGACCCTGACACCCGTCTCAGTGTGACAACCAGAAATGAAGCAGTTTATAATCCATCCGTAAGCGCATTAGCATGTAGTCCATGCAGAAAATTGCATATGATGCGGTCATGTGGCCTGTTGTTTCCACCCACTTTTGTTTTTGCTGTCCCAGGCGTACATTGCAGCTCGCTTGTTGGACCCAACAGGCAGCGTTGTTCTTACTCCAACAATGCTGAAGGACCTGCCGAATGAGCCTCCTTTTGACATGCATTGGGAGGTTTACAGCGATCTGCACGATCTGAGGATATGTGACAACTGCGGGCGCCATAATCACTTTCGGGCTACAACCCATGCGCAGAGAATAAAGCTGAAGCTTTGCTCAAGTAAGGACGGTGGTTGCACTGCACCACATGGCATTTGCGCAAACACTGGAGGGGTGTAGAGGTATCAAATGGTTGAGTTTATGAGTGCCAGTGCAGGGATGATTGGAAAACTAGCTGCTGTGTTTAGTCAGGCCACAGTGGTCAAAAATCTAGCGATCAGTGCGCTCATTATCAAAGTTTCATTGTTATGGGACCTGTACTATGGATCTGGCACTGCAGACCACTGTTGTAGGTTGCGATCGCATAGGTCATGCACATGAAGCATCCGGCCGGCTGCTGCAACAACCCCTGTATAGTGATATGTGCTCTTGTGTCACAGGGTGCAATCAGCGCCGCTACTGCAGCCGCGACTGCCAGGTGGCGCACAACAGGTTTTGCAAGAAGGCACCCCCACATCCACCGTCAGAAGGGGTGAGCAGCTAGCTGGTGGGCCCATCTGGTCCCTTTTCAACGGTACCAACATGTGCTGTGGTACCGTTGTAGCGCTCTTTGGGAAACGGAGACTTGTGATTCTTCCAGGCTCTTGACTCCACTGTGTGCATTGGTGCCTTTGCCTGTCAATGGGCCTGTGGCTCTGGGCATGAGGGTCCAGGAAGGATATTGTTCACATGCAACCCTCCCTAGAGGAATATGGTTACCTTGCTAGTGGCATGTACACCCTGCATATATATACTAGTGAAAGGATGTTGCATCAAAGAGATATCTCAGGCAGTGCTTATGGCATTTGCATCGCATGGCAAGACCCATGCAAGGTAAGTCGTGGGTATTTGTTTGGCATGAGGGGCAGTTAGTAACACGGTTAGAAACGGCATCCAGGTCAAGCACCCACTTCTTCAATGTTCATTGTAGAAGTTGTAGCAGCAGTGATACTGTTGCAGTGTTCTTTCCTGTGGTGCCCTGGTGCGAGTGTAGGTCCCAGGACACCTGGCACTATCCTACAGCAAGTTATCGACTGCCCTTGTTGCGGCAATCATTATGACTGTAAACAACCAAACAACCGTTGGTGATCTCCTGGCTTGGGCATGGAACCCTTGCAACACATTATGCTGTGGCTGGCTGACAACACACAAATGCATGGTTGGTACGCGTTGTGCTTCAAAATCTGACGCATTGATGTTCAATTTTTGGGGAATTAATTCGGATTCGTTTCATGGGTCCCCTTACTGATTGTCCAGACCCTACATTATTTAGAAGAGGCTTGGATTCATGCGATTTGTGTTGGGTTTCACATGGCCTGTAATACTCTATATCTTGCGCAGTTGTGTTTGCGCTGCAACCTCAGGTGAGCACACAGGTATATGTTGGCTTTGGTGCAGGCCCCGTGGCACCTTTGTGCCCTAGACTATAGGCTGGAGCTCTGTGAGAACTGCAAGCGATTACCCTAGCGGAGGGTTTACAATGTATTACTGATAAATAGGAGTAATTTTTGAACAATGCATGCAGTCCGACTGTGACAGGGAAAAACGTCGATCAATATCTCAACAAGGACATAAGTACTCCCGCGCATTACAACTAGTATCTAAGGTTCCATTGCCAATTGTACCAATTGTATCGGTGTTCTGGAAGCACTCCTAGGCTGCTTGGCGAGGTGGGCAAAACCAATATCTCGGAGGGCCACAGTCAGAAGCACCCACCCACCAGGCCTCCAGCAACAGGAATAACAAGTAGGACCCATGTGGTACAGGATATGCACTCTCATGGCCAGTACGATAACCCTACGGAGCACCCACCAGCTGTTCATTGCCACTCAGCACTGCTCGTGGATGGCGACTATGTATAGGCCAAACACTGTTGAACCCACAGCGGGACGGCCCGTTCCATCCAAGCAGCTGCACCCTGTGTCCCCAGCTTGACCTTTTCTAGCCGTGCAAGGGCTTTGTCACACTGTCAGTTGCGCAGTGCCAATGTACGCTGCTGTGGCAGCGCTGTGGTGAACTCGCACAATCTGAAAGCTTACCCAAGGGCAAGTTTCACACTTGGTGTGGAAGCAAAGTTTTGTGCCCACCAGCAACCAGTTGAACGCAACCCACTTTTCCAGACCTTGAGCTGACTGACTGGACAGCAAAAACTGCCTCCTATCCATGCACTGACAGGCCACCTGCGTGCCCCAGCCACAGAGCAGCCATGCCGCCTGGTGCTGATGGAGGCGCCACTGACTGGTCCCAGAAGCCTGTGTCTGCACTCAATGCCTACCTGCGTGATGCCGGTGCTGACCACTCCAGCGGGTGCCTGGAGAAGGGGGACCTGGTGGCGCTGTGCACCAGGGTGGAGCAGATGCAGTTGGAGGCACCGCAGGTGAGGGGAGGAGACCCTACCCGGGGATGGGAAGGCAAGCCTGTATGGCCCACTGAAAGTGGCGCATTGCGCGCATTCAAGGTCCTAGCAACTGCGGGATCAGGTGTCAGGTTGCGTTTGTGCATGCATGCCAGTACTACACGTTCTACACTGAGGGGACAGAACCCTCCGTTTAGGGTTTACTAAACCCTATTAGGGAGGCAAGCCTGCAAGCCTTGCAGGCTTAGGAACAACAGGGTGTGCTGATAGGCATGCAGCATGGAGCTGCTCATAAGGTCCCAGACCCTGCAGGATCCCACGTGGTCCACACCTCAGGTTGCATTGCGAGCACAGGTTGTATTGCCACGTTATCAGTGCATGGCAATACACCGTATCTTGGTGGGTGTGCTGCACGTTGTGGCTGGTTGCATCAGAAAGGATCCATGATGCAGCAGTGTTATTGAAAAGCCCCGTTTCCCTGTGTGCAGTCATCCAGCAGCGGCAGCGTGCAGAAAAGCCATGCCAAGCCCAAGCGCAGTCCAATAAGCAAGGGCACCAGGGCGCTGCCTCTCCCACGTGGCATGACAAGGCACGAGCTGCGCCTCATCAAGGTGCCACCGAAGGGCGCCACGCTGTCTGATCTTGAGGAGGCCGTTGAAGCAGCCATGCAGCTTACGGTGGGTTGATGAATTTATTACTAATGTACCATTTTTTAATGCCCATGTTCAAGAAAGGCTACCAGGCCAAACACATAAGTGCATGTCTCATAAGACGTTCTGCACCAGCTGGCAATGGGATAAGGCGTGACACTTTCAAAATTTACCCTATCTTGCATGAGTCCTGTTGTTGATTGCAAACTCCTCTCGAACAGTTCTTCTTGCCCAGCATGAACGTGGCAAGATACATGGTGGGCACAGTATACCACAGTATGTAATACTTCAGTGATGTACTATGGTGCCACCATCATGGGCGGACCAGCACTGGTTTGGTGATAGGCGCCTCCATGTGGGTTGGGAGGGGCTTGCAGTAGATCAGAAACATTGCATGCTAATCCTAGGTCAATAGACTGACACCGAGTGGCACACAGATCATGCGCAGCACGCCCAATTGACCGGAGACAAATGCTATGAAGAGCACCTCACAGGGGAGTTCCATGCGCAGGGGTCCAAGCGCATCACTGCTGACTTGTTGCTCATGGATTGGATCGACCAGATGAGAATGCTTAATGATGCTAGCCTTCTCTGTGATCTAGTGTCCTGCGCAAGTGTGGTCACGTTCCTCCTTGATGGGATCCAGGAGATGCCATCAACCCCAAGGGTACGTGGCTGGTAGCAGCAGTGTTGTTTGCAGTAACCCAGGTGCATATTGTGCAGCAGCAGTAACACACAGACAAGGCCCTTGAAGCAGTTCTCCATTTTGGCGGCCAATCGTGACTCATTCACAGTGTGTAGGATTGCATTCAGTGGTCAGTGCCATGCAGGATCAGTCACCAAGAGCCCGGTGTAGTAGACCGTCGATCGGGCCATAATCGACCATGGTCTGCAGAGCATGGTTTCCACTGGATCCAAACCCAGCAGCAAGCATTGTACTACATGATACAGTGAAGCTTAATGATGCCGTGCACTTCATTGCATGACACTGTGTACAATGCCATGTCAGTATTGTGAAAGCAATGTCATGTCATGTCAGTATTGTGAAAGCAATGATCGGCAACTTTGCTGCTGCTGGCAGGAGCTTGAGAGATGCAACAACAGGTTGAAAGTAATGCTAGGACTGGCTGTCTCTCCTGCAATTTGCGACAATCGCCACCAGGCGACATTCCAGGCAGCAATGCCACATATCGCCAGGATATACACAGAAGGTGTGTTAAGACGGTGCATTGCGCTGCTTTCAAAGTTTTATCACAGGCTTGAGATTGTTCAGGCAGCATCACCGTCTTGCACACATGTTGCAATCGTGATAGACGCAACAGATCAGGGTGCATTTCTAATCTTACGCCGCCGGCTATTCTTGAGGAAGGATCATGCTATGGCACTAATGTTGCAAGACAACCATCATGACTCCTAGGCCCACCTATCCTGCTGACTGCTGACCAGTTACCTGTTGCGCATGCTCAGTGCCCAGCATTGTCAGCTATTGGCATCCAACTGACATGACAGCGATCTTGCATCTACTCCCACGCGTGCGGGACAGCGCCCTGTACATGCTGAGGGTCCTGATGCTCAGCCCATCAACCAGGAAGGTTGCAATGGTTGCAGCACCAGGGTTTTTGAGTAAGGTACGGGAGTTCACAGCCGCTAGATAGCACATGTGCTGTGTGAAGATGGTATTTACCGAAGCGTCAGCAATGCCCTCTCACCTGGTTGGATATTTCCCAAGTTGCATTTGCGCAGGCGGGATAATGGATCCAGCTGCATCATACCCTGTTCCAGTTTGAACCAGGCCACTTCGTGAGCCTGAGGTGCTGATATTAAGCAAGGTAGCACCACCACTTATTACAGTTTAAATACTGTTGTTTTCTTATCATCAGGGGCAGCAGTGACATTGACATATCATGCTATTTTTGCTAGAGATCGTACAAGCCCTTACGGGCCTGTTCA
The DNA here is from genome assembly GCA_032358255.1 of Heterotrichella gracilis. Lineage (NCBI taxonomy): Eukaryota > Xanthophyceae > Tribonematales > Xanthonemataceae > Heterotrichella > Heterotrichella gracilis. The sequence continues at coordinate 85,111 of JAULBX010006553.1, read as the reverse complement.
GTACGATACCATTAGATCTAAACCCTAAACCCTAATACATAGTATGTACCTGTCCACTTGTGGATGCCATGCAAACGATTCAAGTCCCATGCATTACCTTGCAGTATAAGTCACCAGTAACCAGTTGAGAATCTAGAACTGCCATGTTGGCCCTTGCGGTGAACAACCCGTACTCGATGGGTGCAAGCTTGCAACTAAGGAAATAATAGGTAATTGAATCAGATGCCAGGCCAGGCAAGTCCCATGCATTACCTTGCAGTGTAAGTCACCAGTAACCAGTTGGTGTGTGTTTTCTGTTGATGCATGGGCAGCTGCGGGACGACTACCTGGCTGTCAGGGGGAAATCAGACCCGGAATCTGAGGAGGAGTCTGAGTACTGGCAGTGCTGCTTCATGATGCTCACGTGCTTGGTGCTGGAGGATGCAATCCAGGTGCCAAACTGCCCCCAGGTGCGCGGGTGGCCCACCCGCCCCCAGGGGCTGTAGGTTGCGGCAGCCATCAGCCTTGGGATTGCCTGCTGTTGCACAGGAATTTTCTTTTTCTTCATAGTGAGCAAACTGCAATTTCTCCTGTGATTGGGAAACCGCGTGGTGGTATGCTTTTAAAGTGAGATGGAATCCCCATTATACTGCATGGGCTAGCGAGGAAGTCTCTTGGGACGTGATGCCATGTGGATAAATGAGGAGCGTACTTATTTAAATACTTTCTTATTTGGGACGTGATGCCAGTTGTGCCCCATAATGGTTGGCAAGAAGGCAATTGCAACCACAATGCCAAACGGTTGTGCAGAGCTCCACACTTTCAGGTTTCAGATATGTGTTCTTAACAGCCTGTGGGATGTACATGATGCAGATCTACGATATGATCATTGAAGACATCGTCATCTTTATACACACCAACCCTTTCAGCCTTTCCCCAGATGACCCAGAAAAGAAGGGCTCCTGCTGCCGGAAGGGCCTGCTCGGTGTACTCCTCGCACTCGACAGAAAAATTCCCCTCGATGTGCAGATCAAGTTGATCAAGTCAGGTACAAATTGCTCCTCAATGCCCTAGTAGTGCCAGTTCGACTGAAGCTCGAATCTAGATATAGGGCTACCTCTGGCTCATTTTCAGTGCGTCATAGTCACCGTCCGGTATTGGGCGTATGCATCCATGTGCGTCGGGCTGTGCATACCTCCAGGCAATGTGCATACCAATTCTCTTTGTGATTCACAGATGCCACTACAGCACAAATGTCACTACAGACTTTTCATTCAGCACACAAAGACTCTTTGTGTGCTGATGTGCATTGGATGGCATTGGCATTTTTGGTACACTGCTGATGTGCAGGATCCTTGCCAATTTTAAAACACAAAAGGACGAGACTCTCATGGCATGATGCATTGCACAAACTTGAGTCACATGAGGCATTATTGACCCCTAGCTTGCAAAGACCAATGGTGTTGCACTTGCTACTCTTTATGATCGTAAGTAATGCCTGCGTGCGTGCGCAATGCAAGTGGGTTGCAAACAAGGGTATAAGATAATAATAGGACTTTCATCATTTTATTACCCTTGCTTGCAATGAAGCCATTGCAGGAGAATCAACAGGGCCATGTTTTAAATCTTGTAAACTCTTCTCGATTATCAGTGATATGTATGGTCTAAGCCTTAAGTTGAACTGCCACATGCGCACATGCAATTTGGCTGTATTGCTGGAATGCGTGTAACTAATTAAGAACTGCCACATGTGCAGGCATCACCAGACGCATCAAGGAGCTGACCACCTGAAAAAATGGCATGGTGGCGTACTTTGCAGTTGGCTGCCTGCACCAAATGTCCAGGTATTTTCCTGATGAGGTGTTGCGCAATGAGAAGGTGACACGTGGCAGGACCCCAGGCTGTGGGCCAGCAAGGAGTGCACCTGGCGTTTTTGGTTTAGGTGAGGCACTGGGACACGTGTGGAGGCAGGGACATAACAAAGGGGGGCTGGGCAGCACATATGCACTGCAGCACAAAGCCTAAATAGCCATGCAATGCATGCAATGCGCCAAACAACGCATTGACTCAAATAATTGAAATGCATGCATTTTCCAACAATAGTAATCAAACCAGTCCTGCGTAAGGGTTCTCTGGAGTACCAAGACCAGGCGGGAAAATTGTGCAACAGTTTACGAGTTAATGGATGCTCATATGCCTGGCATAAAAATGCAGGAGACAACGAAGAGTGGACGGCCTCCATATCTGATCTGGTTGCCATCTTACATGCAAGGGTTGAAACGCTCAGTAAAGATGATATGATCCCAGAGCAGGTGCTTGGAACATTGTCCTTCTTGGTGGCCCAGCGACCCTGTGCACTGGGTAAGGTCAACCTTTAGGACACCTTAATGGGATTGCCAGTTGGTTGGCTGGTAGGTTTTAAGACTCGTTGGCTGCACTGCTAGTACCCTACCAACCTTTGGCCCGGTTTTTAGGTCTACTGCTACTTTTTACATAAGCAATAATTGCACTTTAATTGCTGCCGCAATGGCCTATGGCAAGCCAAAGTGGCTCACAGTTTGTACGTGCGATATGCGCAACTGAGCTGCCCAGCCCAGGCAAATCTGAATTGAATTACATGTCTTCTGAAGATGAGTGATCGAGATTATTTATAAATGTCCTTAGCATGCATCACATTTGAATGGATGAATATGTCCTGCTGCATTATTATCACATAAAGTTGCCTTGCACAAGCAGGCAGTTGCAGGCGTTGCAACCGGCGACACCTTTACAGTTACAATGTATTTGTTCTCCCACAGCAATGGTCTCTGCTGGAGCTCTCCCAATTGCCCTGCGCACTGCAAACAAGTACGGGGATGCCGAAAACACTGGGATGTACGGTAATGGGTCTAGCCCTGCAGAAAGTCCAAGCCCTGTGAGTTTTGCAGCCCAAATTGTATACCACACGCTCAGCAGGCTGACGGCACTGCCACCACAAGCCACACTCCAGGTGAGCCTACCACAGGCGTTGATCATGCATGTCTGACAGGATTAATTAAACAGGGTATTTGGCTGTAAGACCATTTCCACAGTCTCTGAGCCTTTGGTTCCATTGCACAACAACAGTCCTGTCAGGGCACAGCTGCAGCTCCTGCCGACACTGGCATTGTAAGATTATATGGCACCCAAAAAACCATTATTTTGTAAGTGGTGGATAGTTTGGCATGAGTCACGTGCACGGTTGTCATGTTGCACCACCGCTGAGCCCAAGCATCCCCAGATTTGTCAACTGATTGAGCTAGTATGCAGAAATGTCACATTGAGTCAACAGCTTGCATGCCATTGGAGTTCATATATGTGCTCACATGCATGCACTGTCCCTGACAGGATCCTTGCATCGATCATTCAAACGGTGTTACTTCCCTCTCTATTCAAGTAAACAAATGACGTTGGTGCGTTCATCAATCAACTTGATCCTGAGGAACTGTGTTGATATTTGCATGCAGGAGGACACTATTGCAACGCTGCGCGAGGAGCTTATCCCGCGCTTGCGACGATACTTCCTACACCCCAGCAGGAATGTGCTCACAGACACCCTTGGCAGCCTGAAGTTGCTTGGTTGTCTTTTGCAAGGATCATGTGACAAGTTCAGTGACTACATTTACCTTTTTACGAGGTATCCGTTCAAGGTGGGTATTTTGTGAGGCAGGGCTGCGTGTACATTGTTTTTGACACCCAGTTCAGGCCAAGTACTCAGGGTTGTATGGGGTTGGCTGTGTGGAGATGGATTCTGTCAAGCACTCAGTGACTCAGCTTCAATCCGCTTTCAAGTACGGCGTTTGGAGTGCCTCACAGCAACCGGGATTGCAGTGGGGTTTGTGGCAAAATGCCACGGTGCTTTTGCAGGGCAGCATGTCCAATCTGCATGCTAAGTTTATGTTTGCGCCTAGCAATACTATAGCACTCCTAAAAATGGGTACGCACACTCACGTGCATGAGGCATCCAAAAGGATGAAATCAAATTTACTCATGGGCATGGAAAACAAATAAATAAAGTTATAACTAAGAAACAATGGATAATACACTGCATGCACATACACTGCATGCATGCACTCAATTGCATTACATGCGGTAAAATGGTCCCATGGTCTGTTACAGCCTCAATCCCAAAACTTGAACCTCCAATGTTGTCCCAGGCATGCATTGCTGCTCGGTTGCTGGACCCATCAGGCAGAGTGCCTCTTTCTGCAACGATGCTGAGAGATCTGCCGGATGCGCCTCCTTATGACAGTCACTGGGAGGCGTTCAGCGACCTGCAGGATCTGAGGATGTGTGACCACTGCGGCCGCCACAACCACTTCCTGGCTGCTCATTCGGCACAGGAGCTGGACTTGAAGCTATGCAAAGGTGAAGAAGGCCACTGCTTGCTGCATGTATCGGCATTACGTGCACCTTGCAGGGGATTGAAACATATGCAGTGGAGGTTTACTGATGTGCCTATGCATTAAAATTTAGTTCCTGCAGGTATTCATATTCAACCTATCCATAATGAATAGGTTTACCTGCAGGAACTACATGTAACTGTACCATATTTCTTGGAATCAAAATCCATCCCTGCAAGGCAATCTTACTAAATTTTAGAAGAAGCCTTGTAATTAAAGCGCCATGTTTCAGAGTGCCTACACCAGGGGCATTGCACAACATTCAATGCATAGCGTGCCGGAAACATGTGCCAGTGCATCATATAATATATGCATTAAATGTGCAAATCCACTGCAATGAAATTTGTGCGGTTTTTCACAGGGTGCCACCAGCGCCGCTACTGCAGCCGCGACTGCCAGATGGCGCACTGGAAAGTGCACAAGAAGGTGTGCGGCAAAGTATCACCAAAGCTACCCGCCCAATGAGCCAGCAGGAAGCTGGCTGGGACTAGACTCCTGTGCGCTTGGCGTAAATTTCTGTGGCACAGTGATAACACCTGGGAAGCAGGAGCGCGCTGTGACTCAGATGTGTCCTTTAAGGTTGAAGGACTATGACATCACATTGAATGCAATCATATGGTGGTGCCTCAATGATGCAGGCAAAACAAGCAGCGTTGCTATTAGGGCAAAGGGTACATGCAGAGCTTTTTCAGCTCCTCGTTCAGGTGCAAGGCCCTTGGGGACATTGTCAAGTACTGAGTCAGCGACCACACCCACCCAAGGAAGACCATTGATTTATAATCCTCCAGGGGAATGCATGGGTCTGTCAACTTGCTTATCAGCGCGGTGGTAATTGAATTTTAAGAAACAATATCTCTAGTGGTTTGCTGGCAACACATGTTTATCCAATTGGTAAATCCAGGTGATTGTGGTTTAGGTTCCAACATGATTAGGATTTCTGTTCCATTGATTAAGGTTTTACTCTGAGGAAGATCCATCATTGGCCCAGGCCAAGATATATCGAAGTCGATGCAATGCTTGTGCTGAACCCCAGCATGTACAGGCGCATTAATCTTAAACCCTAACCCAGGATGTGCAGGAGCTCAGTCCCGCGTGCGTGTGTGATTCTGCAAAGCGCGGTACTAAGCTCTGTTATATCCTCTGTCCCCACTTGTTTGTGTTTGCTATGAATGTACCCTGGGGGAGCCAGTGTTGAGCATGTGGCTTCACAAACTGAAGTGGAAACCCGTTCATATGTCGAGGGAAGGCGCCCACCAAGAGTCCTCGCAATTTCCTACGGAAGGCGTGCATTCTGCATTCTGCTGCAGCCAATATATCGTGTCACTGACGTCTCCAGTCGGACAAGTTTGGGCCCAAGGCTTGGGCCTACCGCAGTGCAACCCCAAACCCTAGAAGAACCCCAAACCCCAGGACATGCCCAGGTCCAGAGTGGGCGAGTCCCGTCAAAGTCAGGCCAAAGTCGATGATGTTGTTAACTGTGAGTCGACACGCCATCAGAACCGCAGCTCAGCTGGTATTCCCTTTTATGGTTTCACACCGACGTCGACTACCTTTTGCAGGTTGCTGACACCCACACACCCGTCGAGCAGACTTGCGGGAAGTTAATCAGTGGCAGAAACGACGCAGCGCCTGGTTATATTTCACTGGTACGAAAACAACAGTAACACACGCGCAATGTCACCCGTTCCACTGGCGTTTGTCGAGACACATACCATATGCATGCATACCTGCATGCATCTGTAACCCAGGCTGTCTGCACCTAGCACGCCAGGCCAGTACTGCTTTCAAGTATTCAGCTACTGATCTGTGTAACTTATGCAGGCTGTGGGCACCTGGCAGCATGCCTTGAAGTTTCCTGGGTTGTGTGAAGCTGCTGCCTGCGACCCAGCTTGAGGCGAGTGCAGAATGACTCCCAGCTTGGCCCACTTCCCAGCCGAGTTGCTGCAGCAGGTCTTCTCCAGTCTGGACCTGACGAGCAAAGCCAGGTCCCAGGTGGTGTGCAAGGCATGGAAGGCAGCCCTTAATTGCCCTAGCGTGGCATGGCAGCACATACAGCTGGGCCAGCCTGGAGATGAAGACGAAGAGGACCCCATGTGGTGCCATGCAGAAGACAGCTGGTACAAGTTTCTGCAGTGGCTGGGACCCAAGCTCCAAGCAACAACCAGTATGGACATACACATTGCAGACACGTCGATGCTGGTGACAAGACCCACACACCTCGCCAAGACCTGGTCGTGGTTGATCGCATCCCTCCCACGGCAGCACCTGCAGCAGCTGACTTTTCACCAACACCTGGATATCGACGAAGACATCGACGGGCATGCAACAGGGTTTTTCCTGACCTCCCTAGAGGTCCACAGCCTAAGCAGTTTGGTCAACCTGACAGACCTCACACTGGTGGATAGAAGCTTCAGAGCTGCCGCCCCCTTGAGCGCGCTCAGCAGCTTGACTTCCCTCACAAGGCTCAAGTTTGGACTGCGAGTGGAGAACATGCCGCAGCTGCCAGTCTCGCTTACAGACCTTGAGGTGACGTGGCTGCATGAGGATTTGGATAGCAGGCTTGACCAGGCGTGGGGTGAACAGGACCTCCCCCACCTGTCCTCACTCACAGTCATCGCTGAAGGCTTCTGCATCCTTGGGACAAGGGACCTGTTCTGTGCCAAGCGCAGCATCAGGATTTTCAAGCTCCACCACCTGTACCTGGTCGATGAAACCCTACCGGAGGGGCTCGAGGAGCTGCATGTGGAGGCAGCGGAGGTGCACCTGATGGACAAGGCCCTGCCAGTCTCCTTGCAGCATCTCTGCTTGCTGGCTGAGGTCCACCCAAAGGAGACGCGCAACATAGCACCGTGGCTGCCCTGTGGAGCCAACCTCAAGCGACTGGGCCTCCATGCACTGGTGACTGCGGAAGAGTCGCTTCCCTGGCTTGCCTCCCTTGCCAGCCTCCCACGCTTGGAGCACTTCTATCAATCCGTCGTCATCCTTGATGAGCCTCCAACGTTTGAAGTGCCTTGGCTTCCCAGCCTGCGCCAGGTGGCGTTTTTCTGCAACCCTGACGAGGGCGACGGGGACTGCGCACCCGACTTGGTGATCCACACCTCGCCATCCAGCACCGCCATCATGCGCCAGGCGGAGGGGCTGGCCATCTGCCGATGGTCGGGCCAGCCTGGCGGCGGTTTCGTCGTTGAGACAAATGCAAAGGAGGCAAACCCATGGTGGAGGTCTGCAGAGCCCATGCGCGACTGCGGTACGGACAGATGGGGGGCACTGCACTCGCACACAATGTCAAGACTCTTGCACAGTTGCAAAGCGCGGCGTCACCCACTTGGAGCTTGCCGCTCAATCTTTGGAAGCCTTGTACCACTCCTGATGTGTTGAAGGTGTAGAATGGTGCTTCCCCACGTGAAGTATGCTCCCGTGTCACCTTTTGCACCCAGCATTCATCCCATCCACGCATGCATGACCTGACCATGCTTGTATCTTGCGCCTGCAGGTGAGGATTGATGGCGCTTTTGACAGCCCCAATGCATGTCCCAACAGCTAACAGATGCCACTTGCTGCAATCTGCCTGGACGCTCTGCTTTGGAGCCAAGGTTCCTCCCCCAATGTACCCACCCGCACCGTGATCATCATGCTGAGTTGATTCAACAGCGCGGGGTTCCACTCTGCGCCACAGCGCATTTACCAGGAAGGGCGTTGCCAATCAGCCAGCCAGCCTCGAACTACCGTTGTTACATTCGCTCCTAGTCTGTTCCTTTCACAAAAACTTGACACTATACTAATTGATACCCACTTGTGGGCGTTTCCTTTCTTGTTTTCCAAGTGATGGTTTGTGCTTGGTGGTTATTAGTGTTTCAGTGTTCTCGCTGGTCGTTTCTTTACTGTTTCTTTACTTCTTTACAGCAATTATTTGAACCAACTTGATAGTGTGGCCTTGTGTCTGATTATCGATAGGCTCTTGAAATTCTGTGTCTGCATTCTGAAGAGGCAATGCGAAGCTACCTGCACGACAATGGGTATCATTAGACATGACAACTTTTTCACCCACCACTGCACCCACCACTGTTCCCTTTTTTCCTGTCAGTATGGGGTCTCTTTGAGATCTTCCACAGTGCATATTTTACGGGTACCTGCCGCTATCTACGTAAATTGCCATCATCTTTTTTATGACACGGCTTGTTCTTGCCTGGACTATGTCTGGAAAATAATATTTATTGTTTTTGCCTTGGATTTATCCTGTAAATTCTTTTTTATTTGCAACTTATTCTTCTGCATCAAGTTTGTGGGCGACGGTGTTAGATGCGAACCAGAACACTCCACCTCAGCCTTGTGTGCATACTTGATCGTTCACAGCGACTATACATCCTCAACGTGTCACCATCTTGTTGACACCAACACCGAGAGGCAGAAGCCAAGCAGTGAACTTGGCGATAGTGTGGATTTGTTAAGAGTTCTGTGGTACGAGATAGCTGCACCTTTGTGCCTATTTCTCTCACAGTGTCACCCATGTTGCTTTTGATCCTAGGGTAATCTGCTTTAATAGTTAAGCACATGCATGCATGCATATGGCGCGCGTACTGGTATAGCTGCTATGGTTTCCGCTGGTCATCCATAAGTGGTCAAACGCCGTTGTTTGTACCGTGTGCAGTGTATGAGCGACTGGCAGGCTGCATTGAAAGGACACCCCAGCTGACACCGTGATGGCACCCAACAATGCAGCCCACTTCCCAGCCCAGTTGCTGCAGCAGGTCTTCTCCAGTTTGGACATAAAGAGCAAAGTCAGGTCCCAGGCAGTGTGCAAGGCATGGAAGGCGGCGCTTGATGGCCCCAGTGCAGCCTGGCAGCACCTGCAGCTGGAGCTGCCTGCAGATGCAGCTGAGCACCCACTGTGGCGCCAAGCAGAAACGAAGTGGTGCCAGTTCCTGCAGTGGTTGGGACCAAAGCTCCAGGCGACAAGCAGCGTGGATATACACATCGCAGACAAATTGATGGCAGGAACAAGGTTCCCACACCTCAGCAAAACTTGGCTGTGGTTGCTTGCCGCGCTCCCTCGTGGGCAGCTGCAGCAGCTTGCGTTTCACCAAGCAGAGCTTTGCGGATATGCAGCAGGCCTTTCCTTGACCTCAATGGAGCTCCATAGCCTGAGCTTCTTTGTCGGCTTGACAGACCTCACTCTGGTCGACAGAAGCTCCAGGATTGCAGGCAACTTGAATGCACTGAACAGCTTGACTTCCCTCACAAGGCTAAAGTTTGGCTTGTCAGTGGACCGCATACCGCCACTGCAAGCCTCACTTTCAAACCTGGAGGTATTATGGTGGGGTGGCGGCAGCAGGCTTGACCAAGCATGGGGTCAGCAGCACCTACCCCAGCTGTCCTCACTCACAGTTGACGCGGGAGGCACACACGTTGTAGGCACACCAGACCTATTCTGCGCCAAGCAGAGCATCAGAATCGTCTGTGCCTCTCCGCTGGTTCTGGGCGACAATATTTTGCCAGTGGGACTGGAAGAGCTGCATGTAGACGCAGAGATTGTGCACCTGTCAGACAACGCTCTGCCAGCTTCCTTGGAGCAGCTGTGCTTGATGTCTATTATTCAACCCGTGGAGGTCCGTAAACTAGCTCCGTGGTTGCCCTGTGGAGCCAACCTCAAGAGACTGGGCTTGTATGCAGCGTTGTACGCTAAATCCAGGTCACCAGCCTGGCTTGCCACCCTCCCCAGCCTTCCACACTTGGAAGGGCATCATTTTTTCACGAGCCGCACACCATTGATGTGCCCTGGGTTCCCAGCCTGCGCCAGATGTGGTTTGAATGCTGCGAAGACTCTGAGCGTGAAAGCAATTTGGTGATCCACACCTGGCCCTCCAGCACCATCACCGTGCGCCGGATAGAGGGGCTGGTCATGTGCAGCTGGCCGGGCCAGGCTGGTGGCAGCTACAGCGTGGAGACAAAGGCAGAGAAGGGGGGGCAATGGTGGGATGTGCCAGACCTTTGACATGGCTTGGTCCAGGAAAGCTCCTCGGCTTGATCATGCAGGTATGTGGAGGCCACATCTAAACCCTTAACCCTGAAACCTTCACAATTCTACATCTCTGAGGTCAGATCCAGTTCAAGCGCCACTGCCTAGTGCCATTGCATGTTCACCTGCATGTCGTCAGATACCGTGCATGCCATGCCTGACCTGTCACCCATGCGTTTTAAATGTCATCGCCAGCGGAGCCTTGTCTCCCTTCATGGACCTTCCACAGATTTCTTTGTACTTGAACATTAAACATCTGCTATTGGAGTGGGTGACCCCAGGGGACATCACACTCGAAGCCTTCAGGACGGTACTCAAAACGTGATACCCAAATTTTGGATGTTTCCTGTCACCTTTTGTACCCAGCAAATATGTGGGAATCCCTTCACACTGATGCACAAGGAAGGAGGCCGTGCTTCTCTGTTACACCATTGTTACCCTCGCCATGTCCCCCTGCTTACTAATATACTGCCCTTCCTGTCTGCATTTCTCAACTTGATGGTTTTGTGGCTGCGGCCTTGTGTTTTGGCGCTGTTTTCTTTCCTCCTTTCCTACCAGCACCGCCGTCCAATTTCACTTTCGGGGCTGACCAGCGCTTGTTCCTTACCGTGCCGTGCAGGTGCCACAGTGTGAAGGCTCTTTGAACAACCCCCAACTGCCGTTGCGGCCCCACCGCCCCCGTGCAACTGACCACTGCCACTTCTTGGGACAATGGTGATTGAACACCCTAGACGCCTGAATTGGAATCCCTCAACGCGATCTTACACTTAGGATGGCCATCTTACACTTCCATATGCTGTACAGTATGCAATTGCAACTCTATTTAACCCGGTGCACCACATGGCATTGACCCAGCGGTATCTTGGGTCGGAAACTGGCAAAAGACGATGGCCAGGTTGTCACCCTTGCTAATAGTCTGTTCCCCTTGACAGGATTTGCGACAAACACTTGACGCTAGCTTGTGTTGTGTACTACTTTGTCCCTGGTGGTTGTGTGTGTTTGGGTTGGGATTCTTGTGTATGCCAGCAAGTAATCGGATTGATTGTGCAGCATTGCTATTGACAGGCTCTAATAGCAGTTTTATTGGCCCTGGTATGTGCCCTGACACGTTTGTGCAAGAGACAACTTTGTCTGGAAAAGAATGAGGATTATTTAAACGGTAATATCCGACTTTTTACAGGATTCGCACGAATAAAGGAGAAGAGAAACCTTTTGCTTATGCAATTGTGATGTTACTAACAAGTAACACGCGTAACCAGGAGTTTAGATCAGCTCTTGTTGCCAGTGATCGAACGCAGTTCCCTTGAACATCCCCCGCTAGCGACATCACCACCAAGTGGCAGAACCAAATCAGGAACTTGTACACAGTTCAGTGGTACGTAATATGTGCTACATATACCCCTTTACCTGCTGCAGTGTCACACATCATAATTTTTGGGGTTCACGGGCAGTGCTTTATAGCTGAGACACATGCATGCATGCAAATGACACTACATCACACACACTTAACGACACCCAGCCCTCACTGTCAGGCAGCTAGTATGATTCCAGTGGTCAACCGCTGTTCTGTGTACCTTGTGCAGGGTGTGAGTACGTCTGAGGTTTGAAGTTGTGAACTGGTGCCAGCGGTGTGAGGGCATGATGACACCCAGCTTGGCCCACTTCCCAGCCGAGTTGCTGCAGCAGGTCTTCTCCACTTTGGACCTGAAGAGCAAAGTCAGGTCCCAGGCAGTGTGCAAGGCATGGAAGGCAGCCCTTGATGGGCCCAGCGCAGCCTGGCAACGTCTGCAGTTGGGGCAGCCTGTAGACTTAAACCTCCAAAACCCACTGTGGCGCCAGACAGAAAACAACTGGCACAAGTTCCTGCATTGGCTGGGACCCAAGCTTGAAGCAACAGCCAGCGTGGATATACACATTGCAGACCGTACGGTGCTGTTCACAAGACCTCCACACCTCGCCAAGTCGTGGCTGTGGTTGCTTGCCGCACTCCCACGCCAGCTGCAGCAGTTTGCTTTTCACCAGCAGGAGGTCGGCGAAATTGCAGCAGGCTTCTTCTTGACTTCCCTGGAGGTTAATCGCCTGGCTGGCTTTGTCAACTTGACGGACCTCACACTGGTCGACAAAAGCTCCAAGATTTCAGCCCCATTGCACGCGTTGAGCAGCTTGACTTCCCTCACAATGCTCAAGTTTGGCTTGCCAGTGGACCACATGCCGCATCTCCCAGCCTCGCTCTTAGATGTGCACGTGGTATGGTCGGATGAGAGCAGACTCGACGAAGCATGGGGTCAGCAACACCTACCCCACCTGTCCTCACTCACAGTTGATGCTGGTGATGGTGACATTCACGGAACACCGGCCTTGTTGTGTGCCAAGCGCAGCATCAGGCTGTTCAACCTCGGCCACCTGCACCTCTATGACAACACGTTGCCTGTGGAGCTGGAGGAGCTGCATGTGGGAGCAGAGGAGCTTCACCTGTCAGACAACGCCCTGCCAGTTTCCTTGGAGCAGCTGTGCTTGATGGCTACCACACATCCAGAGGAGGCTGTCGCGTTAGCCCCATGGTCACCTTGTGGAGCCAACCTCAAGCGACTGGGGTTGTCTGCGACAGTGTCGGATCAACTTGGGGCGCCTGCCTGGCTTGCCTCCCTCCCCAGCCTTCCACGCTTGGAGGAGTTGCACATTTGCGCCTTGACTTACTATGAGCCACCACCTGTAGAGGTGCCTTGGGTTGCCAGCCTACGGCAGGTGTCAATCAAGCTTGCCGATGACCAAGATGAAGAAGACGAGACACCCGACTTGGTGATCCACACCTCGCCCTCCAGCACCATCACCATGCGGGAGGTAGAGGGGCTGGTCATCTGCCGCTGGTCAGGCCAGGCTGGCGGCAGCTACAGCGTGGAGGCAAAAGCACAGGAGAGGAGCCCATGGTGGGCGATGCCGGATCCCTGACATGGCGTGGCTCAGCAAGCGCCAGCCTTGCTCACGCATCCAGGTATGTGCATGTTGCCCATTTGCTAGAGTTGCTTGTTGTGCCGGCTCACGTAGTGACTGGGAGGTATGCCGGTGTGCGTAGTTAGTTCACTAGTTACTTGGCATTCGCGCGGTACCACTCACGAGCAGTTACCCATGCGCAGTATGTGCCACCCTGTTGTTGTGCCCTACATCCCGTTTTTCCATCAAAACCCTTCATTTGCACATCTTGCCACCATATCCACCGTGGTGGCTCCTTTTGCACCATGTTAATCTTCATTTTCATACCTGACGAGTGGTGCTTGCCGTGCTGCTTGCCGTGCAGGTGTGGAGTGCACTTTGACCAGCCCCCAGCCCCTGCCATGGCGTGCCACCCCTCAGCTGACCACAACCGCTTGTTACATTGCTGGCTGGAACCCTGTTTCCTGAACTGGGATTCCTCCCACTGCAGTCAATCGTCTCCCTCACTTGTTCAATACTTATTGTAATCCACAGTATGCCATACAAGCCGCTGACGTGCTCATATGGACGTGGTCCTGGCATAGAACCACTCCACTGGTGTCACAGTTGCTCCTACTCTATTTCTCTCTTGATAAATAGATTGAAAAAAGACCTGCTTCTGCCTGCTTTTCACCATGGGTTTACCCTGGCTTCCCTTGTGTTGTGGCTTGTTGCTTGATATATTTTTGGTAGCGTTCCCAGTTCTTGTCCGGCCACCCGACAGGCTGTGAACTACTTTCAAGTGACTTTATCTGCGTTGCTGAACACATGATGTGAAGTTGTTCTGCAACCCAAACGTACTTTTCAGGATGACTTTCAATAGTGGCTTTATTTCCTTGAAAAAAAAGTATTACTCGTTAAATGAGAATAAATGTAACAACAAATTCAATTAAGTTTGGGCACATCATGAAGTTCAAACTAGACGATTTGTGGGCGATTCTATCAGCTTATAAACTACCATAACACTTTAGATCAGCTCTTGGCATACGTGTTCGGTCACAGTCCCCCATAACCTCGCAGCCTTTGTCAGCAGCTTGTCGACACCATCAAATTGGCACCAAAGCAGTAAACAGCACCAACGCAGGGATCTGTCCAGAGTCCAGTGGTACGCAAACCAACCGCAACATGTACCCCTCAGCCTCTCGCAGTGCCACCTGCTCCGCTTTGTAAGCACTGTATTGTCGAGACATATGCATGCATGCATATGCATACGGAACCATAACCAATGTTATGGTTAGTTACTGGTTAACCTTTTTCCACGCTAATTTACTGTTATATGTACCGTGCGCAGGGTGTGAGCACCTTGCACTTTGCTTTGAGGGCTCCTGGATTGTATTCTCGTGCCAGCGTTGCATATCCGGATATAATGACACCCAGCTTAGCCCACTTCCCAGCCGAGTTGCTGCAGCAGGTCTTCTCCAGTCTGGACCTGACGAGCAAAGTGAGGTCCCAGGCAGTGTGCAAGGCATGGAAGGCAGCCCTCGACGGCCCCAGTGTGGCATGGCAGCACCTGCAGCTGGGGCAGCTGGGAGGTACAATGTGGTGCCAACCAGAAAAGAAGTGGTACCAGTTCCTGCAGTGGTTGAGACCCAAGCTTCAGGCGACAAGCAGTGTGGATATAGATATTGGGTACGATGCAACGTCAGCAGCAAAGATCCCACACCTCAGCAAAACTTGGCTGTGGTTGCTTGCTGCACTGCCACGACGGCAGCTCCAGCAATTTGCTTTTCAGCAGTACTTGTACTACGAAGCAACGTCATGTCTTCTTTGGACCTCCCTTGAGCTTCATAGCCTGAGCGGCTTTGTCAACTTGAAGAACCTCACACTGGTCGACAGACTCTCCAGTGTTGTATCTCCCGTAAACTCTCTGAGCAGCTTGACTTCCCTCACAAGGCTGAAGTTTGGCTTGCAAGTGGACTGCATGCCGCTGCTGCCAGCGTTGCTGTCAGATCTATCTGTGATATGGGTGAACAAGGGGAGGGGCCTTGATGAGGCATGGGGTCAGCAGCACCTACCTCAGCTGTCCTCGCTCACAATCGACGCTGGCGGATGTAAGCTTCGAGGGATATCCAACCTGTTCTGTGCCAAGCGCAGCATCAGAGTTATTTGTGTCCCTCAGCTAACTCTGGGCGACAACGTATTGCCAGTGGGACTGGAGGCGCTGTATGTAGTGGGGGAGCAGGTTCACATGACAAACAACGCTCTGCCAGCTTCCTTGCAGCATTTGTGCTTGCTGGCACAGGTCCATCTCACAGGGATGCGTGATCCAGCTCTATGGCTTGTTGACAGCTGTGGAGCTAACCTCAGGCAATTGGGTTTGGAGGTGACAGTGGCTGCTAACACAGGCTCACTTGGATGGCGTGCATTTGCCTCCCTCCCCAGCCTTCCATGCCTGGAGGAGTTGTACATCTCTGCCTACAACTTTGATGAGTTCCATACCATAAAGGTGCCTTGGGTTCCCAGCTTGCGGCAGGTGTATTGTGACCGTAACGACGACGATATAGAAGACGATGCTTGCGCACCTGACTTGATTATCCATACCACGCCCTCCAGCACCATCACCATGCGCCAGATAGAGGGACTGGCCATTTGCCGCTGGTCAGGCCAGGCTGGTGGCAGCTGCAGTGTGGAGACAAATGCAAAGGAGGGGAGCAAATGGTGGAAGGTGCCAAATCTCTGACGCGGCTTGGAGTATAAGTGCCAGCTCTGCTCAAGCATGCAGGTATGTCAAGGGGGGCTCCCTCCCTTCATATGTCATGTTAGGTGTCTGTCTGCCAATCGCCATTGGACCCGGACTTATATACATCCAATCACTGCGCTTGAGATACCTAAATAACATCACGCATTATAATGGTGCGCGTATAGAAAACGCACTGGGTGATATGGATTGCACGGGTTACAGCGGTACTGCTAGATGAGCAATTACCCCTTGCTGATCTGGTGGATCTGGCTCACTAATGGCTGATTTTTATCCTGCAGGTGTGGAGAGGCGCCCCACATGCTTTGGCACGCTCCATCCCTGCCCTGGCTTGGACCCCTGCTGCTGACCGACTCCACACGTGCAATGCTGGCAGGCTGCCACGAGGTGATCTTGGAGCTGGAATCCCTCCCAAGGATCTTATTGCAGACTTTATTTTGAGATTATGAGCCTTTCAGATGAAATGTGGCGACAAACTGTGGATCGCTGTTGTGTACTACGCATTTTGGACAGAACAGGGTCGTCACCTCAACACACAATCATTATGAGATGTTTGTCAGAATTTCAATGACGAGGAATTCTGAATTACCCCGCTGCTGATCAGGCTGAATACTCTTTGTGAAGTATAATAGCTGCTGATTAACAAACCCACCCAACCATGGCTACCCACTTGAGGAACAATGTGAGCATGCCATTCGCCTTTATTTTATTGCCGGTGGACCTGAGCATCCCAGTTTGTGCAACGATAATGTTCTTCAGACTTGTATGCACCACGGCTTTCGACGATTATTCTTATGTGTGGTCACCCAGCTGAAAGAGCGCCAGTATAGTAGAGGGGCCAGCTAGTCAACCTAATTTCATGATACATGTGATTTGCCTCTCACTATCGGCCTGCATTCATATCTTTTGCTATTGCCCTTCGGCGAGCTATTTGTGGCAGGATATATAGCTAGGAACCCACGCCAGCAGAAGTGCGCACGCCTCACTTGATTATGGGCTCAGAAGCAGGGTTTGAAATAGCTCGCTCCAAACGTGTTGTAAGTGATAGTGTTGTGTCATCAGCGCTGGCTGCTGTTTAAAAAATACACAGTCTATATTTTGCGCCATTCGAAGCAGGAACCAATCCGGCTCACAAGATTGTTGAAGGCGCTTGCAGAAAAAGCTGGACGACGCATGATTGGCAATAATGGTCAGCATTGCGGTGGTTTTCAGAGAAGTTTTAATATGTCCCATGACAACCATACTGACGTAAATTATCTGGGATAATTCCACAAAATCGTCACGACCTTGTTCTAGGTTTTCAACCCTCCTTGGCAAACCCTAGAGGGTTGCGAACATGTTGAATGCATGCATATGCAAAGAAGCATATATGCCAAAGCCGTCAGCAACGGCTAAGCTTTCAGCAAGCAGCAACCCGCTGTACTGTTTGTACCGACCTCTGAAAGGAACCCTGTCCTTGTGCTCCACATATCGTCGTGGTTTCATAGTGTTGAGGCTGAGCAGGCATTTCACGCACATGGAAAAAGATGCCACCCGCATATACACCAAGTTCACTCTTCTATGGCAGATAGTTTGTTTAAATAATCTTCCTCTTGTCCACACTTATCGCCCATCTCGGTTTTGGGCAGGCATCTGATTGCTGGGCAGTCTGTGCTGGTGTTGCCGGAACGTTTGGTCTTACCGGGTTGCACTGCTGGGCTTGTCCCCGATTGGTCTGGTTGCATATGGCAACAACAATGGCTATCTTGCACGGCACGGTGCAGTGGAGCACTGCACCGCTTTCGATTGACTTTTCTTGAGGCCCAGCAACAGTCCCAGCATGGACGGAGGGAAGAAAGCTTGCGAGTGGCAAGACTATGAGTCGGTGTTCACCAACGGGAAAGCAGGCATGGATGCAGTGGACAAGGACAAAGTCAAGAAAATCGTGTTCGAAATGAGCAAGGTGAGATGGTTAAAGTGGTCTTCCTGCTGCTTGCACATTGTGGGCCATGTTGGGCCTTGTAGGGGCACTAGTTGCTGACCTGGCGTGTTACGGGGTTGTGTTTACCCTCAGGACTCTGCCCACTTCAAGAACGAGCAGCGGAAACAGGTCCAGGTTGACCAGAGGATCGCCAACCTGCATGGCAAAGCCAAGAAGCTCTCAGAAGCCGAGCTAGCTGCAAACACCAAGTACGCTCCACTTCCTCCTTGACATTGGGCACTACTTTCTCTCCTCCCTTCTCCCCGCGGGCGCAATCCCTTGGCCAGTGTGCTCATTCAGTGGGGTCACTGCAATTGGGTCATGTGGGTACCGAACAATATTCCTCTTTTAATACCCCCCATTGAAGACCCTCGAGCCCGTTAGGGTCATTTGGGTATTCCTCCTTTAATACCCTTGAGCCCATTAGGATCATTGGGTACCCCCATTTGTGCACCCTTGAGCCCATTAGGGTCTACGTGTATGCCAGTCTTGCTCATTACCCCTCCCGCTGCACCTTATCCCAATCCCAACGCGGCGCTCCCCAGGACCTTGGATGCCAAGGTAGCGCAGCTGGAAGCCAGCCGGGACCTGACCAGGACGTGGTGCCACGTGGACATGGATGCATTCTATGCTGCCGTTGAAGAGCTGGACAACCCCGCGGTGGTGAGAAAGCGCAAGGGTTCCTCGCTCCTGCCCTGGATATTGAGGACTGTATGAAAGTTGTTTTCAGATAATGGCAAATATTTCCATTATTTGACCATGTACGTACATCAGTGGTCATCATCAATTCCTTTAAGATCACTATGGATTTTATGTATGTTGTGCAGAAGGACACGCCTATGGCAGTTGGCGGCATGGGCATGATCTGCACCGCCAACTACGCTGCCAGGAGGTACGGCGTGCGCAGCGCCATGCCGGGCTTCATCGCCCTCAAGTTGTGCCCCGAGCTGACTTTCATCAAGCCGGATTTCACAAAATACACGCGAGCCAGCCAGGCAAGTACCGCAGCCCTACCACTGTGCACAATGGCTATTTGGGTTGGTTTCATGCAGTCTAATGATGCAGCCAAATTTGCAACTATTACTGCATATGCAGGCCAACTGACTCCAGGAGGTTGTATTCTGACACTGATTACCGTACATCATTTTATTTATAGCAGGGCCTAAGGTCCACGCACATTGCATCCCACACCCCCGTCACTTGCCCGCACATGTTCAAGTCATATACATGTAACTGAAGCCTGCTCTCAGTATTTTGCCTTATTTATTTCAGGCCACCAGGGCGATTTTCCGGGATTACGACCCAGATTTTGAGGCGGGCTCCTTGGACGAAGCCTACCTTGATGTCACGGATTACTGCCAGCAGCATGGGGTAACAGGTGCGGCCAGGACAGCCGCTGCCTAATTGTTGTACACTGTACAGGCCCAAGACATGGATGCTGTCGGTGCATTTGGTCAGGCAAGGTAGTCCTCCTTGACTGGGAATTTCCATCTTTAAGTTCCTTGTTTCCATTTGAAGCGCGGCGCCAAACAAGCCACATACAACCACCGACCCCAACATTACCACTCGCATCACCCACATACAAAACACACTGCATAAATCCTCACACCCCCCCATGCGCACCCTCTCAGGCGAGGAGGTGGCAGCCACCATCCGCACCCGCGTGCTGCGCGAGACCCGCCTCACATGCAGCGTGGGCGTGGCGCCCAACAAAACCCTAGCCAAGGTCTGCTCAGATATTAACAAACCCAATGGGCAGTACGTGCTGGCGCCCCAACGCGAGGCGGTCATGCGCTTTGTGGAGACGCTGCCCATCCGCAAGGTCCCGGGGGTGGGGAAGGTGCGCAGCTATTTAGGGTTTAGGATTAGGGTTATAGTGCCCATCCGCAAGGTCCCAGGGGTGGGGAAGGTGCGCGGCTATTTAGGATTTAGGATTAAGGGTAGGGTTTGTGCTGCCCATCCGCAAGGTCCGGAGGGTGGGAAAGGTGTGTGGCTGAGGATGCAGTGTCCACGACAATGCTTTTGACCATACCAACGCTTGCATTGCATGGGCATTGGTTTGTGACATTTGCAATGTCTATATGGTGTCAATAGGGTGTTTGGCAAGGTTACAAACTCTTTTCCATGGTCACAAGCACACACCAAAATCAGGAGCTGTCAATACATTTTGTAGGTCATGGAGGGCATCCTGCGCTCCTTCGACGTCCACCAGTGCGCCCACCTGCTGCACCGCAGGGCGCTGCTGGCAGCCCTGTTCTCCCCCGTTGCAGTCGAGTTCTTCCTCACCTCGGGGCTGGGCCTGGGGGACACGCGCCACGGCCAGGCGCCGCGCGAGGGTGAGGTGGGGCGCAAGGGCATCAGCTGCGAGAGGACCTTTCGGCCCATGAGCGCCAGGGCTGACCTGGAGGCCAAGGTAGGGTTTTTATTAAACCCCAAATAAATAAACCCTAATCCTCACAAGAACATGGTGGGCCAGGTGAGGGTTGTTGTATTTTGTGGTGAGAAGGCGCAATGGTGGCCTTGCATACCCGTCCCTGCACGACTACTCATGCCTTGGTTGAGGGTCTAGGGTTTAGGTTTGCCCTTGATCATGCCACTTTCTCCTGCTGAATGCCATGTGTTCTTCTGCTAGTTGACGTACTCGATATCCTATGGTAAATGCCGCATTCAATGGCCACGCAGTGCGCTGAGCTGGCGACTCACCTGGGCGAGGATATGGAGGCGGAGGGGCTGCGGGGGCGCACTCTTACCCTCAAGCTCAAGGAAACCAACTTTGAGGTGGGTGTGCGTGTTGGCATGGGGAGTACCAGTATGAATTTGCATTCTTTTTGGTCAAAGATAGAAGGTCGTCCAGGCTCAGCCAAAGTAGCAGCACCCTTGCACACTCCATGATGTTCAAGCTGCACAAAACCCCATCCAGGATGTATGGTGTACGGTTGCGGTGGGTAACAGGGCGATACTGCTGATGCAAGGTTAGCAGTCCCACATATTGCTGCCTTAATGTTTGTAATTATACCCAAGAAACTATTTGAATAAGGCAAATTTCAAGGACTGCTCCACCCCATCTGTGCGTTGCAAAGTGTGCATGCAACTATCAGCCTGCCTCACCCATCCACCACCACCACCACCCACCCTACCCCACCCTCCGCCGCGCAGGTGCGCACGCGCGCCACCAGCCTGCCCCACCCCGCCGCCACGGCGGGCGACATCCTCCCCGTGGCGCTGCGCCTGCTGCGTGCTGAAATGCCGCTGGAAATCCGGCTGATGGGCATCAGGGTGTCGAATTTTGTGCAGATGCGCACCCCTCCCAAGGGGCAGCGGGGCATTGCAGGCTTTCTCCGGCGACCAGTGGGGGGCGGGGAGGAGGGTGGTGGGGATGGGGAGGCGGCGAGTGGGGAGGCAGGTGAGTGGGAAGGTGGTTTGCTTTGACGTTGCTGATAGTTTACGGTACATAAGGGGTTGCACAGTGTGCACAGCTGGCGGCACTGGCAACGCAAGGGAGGACCGTTGTCTATGCCAGTACATGTCTTACTTGCAAGCCCATTTCGTCATTGTCCAGTCAGACCCCTTTAATTGCAACCGTCAACATTGCCTATAGCTGCATTTTTACAACAATCACCCCCCACGCATGCAGAGCCATGTGAGCCATGTGAGGCGGATCTCAGCCTCAGGGACTGGGCTCGGTCCCAGACGCAGGCGCAGACGCAGAGTGACATTGAGGCCAGCCTGAGGCAGTGGGTGGATGGGGATGCGGGACCGGAGGGGGAGGGAGGTGGGGATGCTGAAGGGGAGCGCGATGCTTGTGGGTGAGCGAGGCTGGGGACTTGCGGGAGTCTGGAATCCTTTGCTGTGAAGGCTGGGCGGCTTTAGAGTCTAGGGTTTTAGGGTTTGGGGTTGTGGCTTTACTCCCTGGCTGTGAAGGCTGGGCGCATGCACATCTGCCAAAACAGGACTACAGGACCATGTGGATAATGCAGGGAGGCCATGCATGCAAATGTGCTGATGCAACCTGGCTGTACCATGTGTTTTGGTTATGATCCCCAAAGGCCAAAGACCAAATGTATATTTAATCTGTCTCTACTGACCAGTGTGAATGTGTGGGCAGGGCAACCACCTCTGGGGCTTCAGAGGGGAGCGAGCACTGGACCTGCCGGGTGTGCACCTTTGCCTACAACCCAGCCTCCGCCACGGCCTGCGAGATCTGTGACACATACCCGCTGCGCCCAAACCACTCCACCACCACCGCCCACCAGCAGCCATCCATACGCAGCTTCCTGCGCTGCCTGCCACCCGCCGCTGCCCCCACACCCGCACAGTGCCTCCCTGGGATGAAAACGGATGTGGACCGGCGATTTGAGTTTCCCGCCGCGCAGTCCCGGGATGGTCATGCCAACCAGCCGAGCACCAGCGGTGGAGGACAAGCATCCATCAGAGATACCACAGCACCCTGTTCCAACTCACTGGCCCTGCAAGACCCGCACCCCGCACCCTGTTGTGCGCTCGCTGGCGCCATTCACGGCAAGCCAAGGGGCCGGGAGTCTGGGGACGGGGATGCAGACTTTGGGGGTGGACTGGGTGTGACAACTGTTCCTGGGATTTGCCCTGAATGCGGCGCAGCGGTTGGTGCTGGCCTCATGGCGGAGCACCGCGACTACCACCTGGCTGTGAGGCTGCAGGGGGAGGAAGAGCGGGGCGTGGGGATGCAAAATATGGCTGCGGCGCAGCGGGCCGCGGGGCGGGGGCATGTGACGGAGGCGCACACAGGGCGGGGTGGTAAGCGGCGTCGGGATGGTGGCGTGGGCACTGGTGGTGGTGGTGGTGTGAGTGTGGTGGACATGCTGCGGCGCAGGCGGGTGGGGGACAGCTAGTCCGACATGCCATTGAGATGACAGGAAGGGGGTTCTATATTAAACGATTTATTAGCTGCAATGCTGCTTGCAATTTGTGTTATGCTTTGTGCAATGTAGGCCATTCTTCCAACGCATGCTGCTTGTATCCCGTTTCCTATTCAACAGGCATGCCAATTGCATGGCAATTTGCATGTTGCCACCTGTCCACGTTCCAATGTAGTACAATTTTATTTGCACTTCACATTTATCGGCCCATATACTTTGCTGCACCTGATTTTTTCTGTAGGTCTGTGGTGATCGTAGGTACAGGTCCAGACATGGATATTTTGGTTGCAAATATTGCCCAAGGAAGTCTTTAAAAAATGTATGCGTGCGAACAGCATGGCCTTTATTCTCCCCAGCCAGTGCACTCCACCCGAGCATCAATTCCTGTTGCCAATTTCTTCGAAAGAATAAGAATAATAATTTCTTCAATCCCGGCCGATGTCGAATCCCCGGTGCCCGACCCCATCCCCGCCGCATACCATGCATGCATAAAATGCAGCAAAACGAAGCTCACACTCAGAACCACTCCAGGTCTACCCGGGTTGGACCCAGCCTCATTTGATTCGAGAAGCATACGTAGAAAAAAGCCAGATTTTCTATGGCGGATAGACCCCCCCGTGGCCACCGAAGAGGAGGGTATAGTCGGCAGGTATGAAATTCCCACCCAGTGATTCCACATAGTCGAGTTGTATACCATACGGGTCAAGAAAGGTACGCGTTTGCTGTCACGTCGATTGGACCCACTCGCCGCACGGTGGCTTTTGTATTCGCGGTCATAAAATTTAGAGTTTTATGTGAGGGGCTGGTGAGGGGCTGGCCAGGTGCATGCATGCAAGTGCGCACGGTATACATGGTAGTGCAGCAACGAGTGAAACGGCTCGGTTCTTGCGCGTACGATTAAACAGTATTCATCTTGTGCTCAACACGAGCTCCTACCCCCCCCCACCCACGCGTAGGGGCAAGGACCAGCAGCACCACCACCCGCCCCCACCCCCCACGCACCTCGGGCCCTTGGGGCTTGGGGGGGCGGCGGCCCCACCCTTGCCCAACGCCTGGCAGCCAGTTTGGGGGGGGATGGGGGGGCCAAGCCGCAGCCATCACCAGGGTCTAGCTCTCAATAATCTCACAAGGTGGGGTGTGAGGGTGGGGTGTGGGGGTGGGGAGGGAGAGGGGTGCAGGGACGGGCGCCCATAGTGGTGATGCTGTGCATGCTGCGGCTCGCGCATGCCCGCTTACAATCACGCCCTTGCCAAGATTTGCGGATATGCCCATTGTGAATCGGCAAGGGGATAAGGTGCTTGCATTCTGGTCAACGGCGTACTGGTTGGTTGGGTGCTTGGTGGCGCTGGTAGGCAGCGTGCACGCCATGTGGTACCCAGGCCGCCTGATCTGCGCCACTTCTTTCCATGCCATACAGGAAATGAGAGCTTAGCTGTCATTAGAGCAGTGGCCAACAGCGGCGCATAATGACAAATGCACCAGACTTAGGGTTTGTGTCTTAGGGTTTAGGGTGGCATGGTGCTGCGCCTGCCACAGCCTCCACCTGCGAGCCCCTACCCATGCAGTGGCCTTCCCGCAGGTCATTGCCACCCCTGAACAAGCGTCCAATGCAGGGGGGGAGAGGGGTGCCACAGCACCGGAGGGGGCTGGTGGGGAGGTGCGTGAGGCGGCACCCGCACCCCCATCCCCACCCGTACCCCCAACTGCTCCAGGAGTGCTGCCATGTGGAGTGCTGAGTGACACTTGCAAGCAGCCGCTCCCACCAAGCAAGGCGCCAGAGGAGCTGCGGAACTGGCTTCATGGCGTGAAGCCAGGATACGAGGTTTATGCTGACGCGCTGCACAAAGGCGCGGTCACAGACCTGTCTGTCGCTAAGGAGGAGGAATTGACCGCTTTGGGGATCCCTTGCGCGCCAGCTAGGATCATCTTGCGTGCAGCAAAGAACGCCACGAACATGATACAAGAAGACGTTGAAGGTACAGTTTGGAGCACGAGTACCTACCTGTTGTAATGCATTTTTAGGGTTTAGGGTTTTCTGTCTGCGGATGCGTGGTATACTCACCAGCTATGTTCGCAGTCCAAAGTGCTGCAACTGCTCCTGTGTAATGAAATGTATTTCTTGCAATGCTGGTGCATGTTTCCGTATATACACAGCGGTTCATTGCTGTAGTAGCTGCTTCAGGTAGCTGCGGAGCCTTCCATGCACAGAAGTATGGCAGCAGTATGTACTGCAAGGCATGCCTACACACCAATCCGCACAGGCAGTACAGGCAAGAAAGCACCCGCGTTGTTGTGCAGGAAGCATTTCACGCGCTCTGGAGGCACTTCACGCGACTGTGATAGCTAGCGTGCTGCGTTTCCGCTATGGGAAGAACCCGCCCTCAACCTCACGATCAAGCCCTGGCCAGAGCCGCTTCAAGGCAGCCCTGATTGACAGGTACAACGCGAGAGTGGTCGAGGGCGGCCAAGGCAAGCTGGTATGCATGTTGCTGGGCATCCCTCTGCCAGCCCCCATGGTCACTGCCGGGCACATCTTCATGCACGAGCTGGAGGATTTTGTCGACTCCTGGATGCATTTCACTGACATCGATGACCCTGGCAACGGCTTGCTGCTGCTGAAGCCCATCAAGCGCGCCTTTGACAATGCCCAGCTGTGCTTTCTTGAGGACCCAGGGACCAAGGGGATGGTTTGCCGCATCCTGGACCCTTCCATTGAGGGCACCAGGCTGGTGGAGGCCCTCGCGCAAACACAGACCAGGCGCTTGCCAGGTGAGCAAACAGATTTCGGTACCGACTACAGGAAATGCACTCAAGAATTTTGCACTTTTAGTAACCGAAGTTGAAATGTCTATTTCATTTATTCACCATGTTCCTTTTTTATATTTGGTCGT
Source organism: Heterotrichella gracilis (assembly GCA_032358255.1). NCBI lineage: Eukaryota > Xanthophyceae > Tribonematales > Xanthonemataceae > Heterotrichella > Heterotrichella gracilis. Next base: position 59,281 of record JAULBX010006553.1, on the reverse strand, counting down.
AATTTAAAAACATATATCTTTAGAGCTTATAGCCAGTGGTCACACGCCATACATTCCTCTACCAATGACACGCGTCGCTGTCTAGTGCCAGCACTATGAGCTGGCAGTTTATATTCGTATGAGGCCCTATGGCATACAATTCAATCTACATAACACCTCGGTACCACATCTGAGTACAAGGCATGTCAAGCCCATCGCCTGCATAGCCGTGAAGCTGATTGGCTGAACCAAACCCTAAAACCTAAACCCTAAACCAGCTGCATTCCTTGGTGTTGCAGGGGATTGGAAGACTGGTGTCTATTCATGGGAGGAGTGGGCGAGGTGGCCGCCAGTTGCTGATGCCTTGGGGGATACCACCTTTGGAGATCTGGAAGGCAAGGTGCTGTGTGGGGCTGATTTCTTCATGGGGGTACACTTCAGGCCATACAAGCGCTGCCTGTGGTTCCAAGCGGTGTCAGCTGTCCAGCACGCGAAGGAGAACTGGGGCTATCCGGAGGAGGAGGCTGTGCCAGATTTCTACACACCCGATTTAGGCATGGATGCAACAGAGAAGGTGGGAATGTACTTTGAAAGCATGCAGTAGCCTGGGAACAGCATTCGAGGCCACTGTGGCTTTTAAGGTCAAGGTCTTCTTGGACAGTAAGAAGAATATGAAGAAAAAACATACTGGCCTCAAATGCTGTTCCCAGGCACTGCAGGCTCACAAAGTACATTTTCATCTTATCTGCTGCATCCATGGCAAGATTGGGGTGTGAGTTTTCATGTGTTCCATGCTGTCTGCGCTGTCTGCATACCCCCTGCTTTGGGGATGGTGCCCCCTCCCATTGTGTTTGCTGTGGTTACGTGGAAGGGTACACCTGCTGCCCTGTGAGCGAAAAGAATGAATGGTACCTGTTAGGCTCTGATGATCATCTGAGGGCCGGACAGGGTTTAGGGTTTAGGGTTTAGGGTGATCATCTGAGGGCCCGACAGGTACTATTCATTCTTTTCACCCACAGTACAGCAGGTGTACGCTCCGTAGACACGTTGTCAGGCATGTGCTTTCAATCAGCGAGGTTTGATGGTCAGCTCATGTTTATACTAGAGCCTGAGGATAGGCCCAGGGCGAGCATGCATTGCTTCTCGTCTTACCACATCTCTGTGAACTTTCAAGCTGAATGAATCCTGCTACATTACGGCATAGCCATTCGCCCAGTCATTGATGGGTCTCAAATGCACACGACAATGACTCCAGCACACTACTTTACTGTAAGAAATAAACAATATATGAGAACAAAGTCACTCCCGCGCCAACGGCAAGACTTGGCGCTGGCATGGTGTTGTGTGCTGTGCAGTAGCTGCAGACCGTACACACCAAACCAAGCCCGACTGTAGTAGTTTTTTTTTTGCGGATATTATCCAACTTTAAAAAATATTGCTTTTAATTAAAAAGGGTTCTCCTCCCCGTGGCTGTCGGATATGGCATTGCCTCCTTGTGGGGCTTAGATATTGCTTCCAAAAATTGGAAGTTCCAATGCATTTGGAAATATATCTCGCACAATAATTCCTTTCGGACCGTGCGCACGTCCACTTGTTTCCTCAAAACCAAACGCTTATGCCTCTTCTACCACGCAAAGCTGCCGTTGTTGCTGTGTCCAAGGCCAGAAACGACGTTTTCGGAAGCTCAAGTGTCGCCTACTGCTCTCGCTTGCATATTGCACACCCGGGTGCACCCCGCACTTCCGCATCGCCGAACAACCAACACTTGGTTCGTTCCTGACCTTCTTCCACCTTAAGTGAGACCTGATCGTCTTGAAATCGTTTGACACGCATTTTCGGCTGAGGTCTGTGAAGACATGTCGCTCATCGACCAGCTCAAGGACGGTGCTGCAAAGTGGAAGGCTGAGTTCGGGCAGCTGGAGAAGGAGGGCCACTTGGTCAAAGAGTTGGCAAGCATGAACAAGCCGATTGTGGTAAGAATTGTTCTTTCGCTGACCGTGGTTGACTGCACTAGGACCAATTTCCTAGAAGCTGGCTGTTTCGTCATGCAATTCGTGCCAAGTGTCATCCATGCCGCGTGGCATTGCATGCCACGTGTCAACCAACCCTCTGAGTTCACCATGCACGTTAGTTCCAATCGTTTATGAAACGCATGCCTGACGTTCCTGAGAGGCAGAGCTGGTTGATGGTGGTCTGTATAATCTGCGCCTTCAATGGCCCTCCCTATGGTTCAACACCCAGCAACTTACTGGGCCTGACACAGCTCTTATTCAAAGTGACTCGATTGAATTGCTTTTGATACTGCTTGCACCATAGTTTTCGAAATCTTTGCTTTGTTTGGATGTGTCGATTCCTAAATTGGGCAGTGGAGTGGCACCGCTCTTGCAGTTGACCAGCGTATCATCGTCAAGCTCAATAGCACTTATCTGTCGCCTGGATCACCTTCCTGATGTGTGTGGTGCTACAGGTGCTGTGCTGCATGGACCACCGCGTCATCCCGGAGCAGATATTGGGGCTTGGTGTTGGGGACGCAGAGGTTATCCGCAATGGTGGCGGGCGTGTCAACAAGAGCCTACTGCCGTGAGTTGGCAACAAGCAATGCTCCACTTTCTGCAACATCTAATCGTATTGTGGTGGCTGGACGCCTTTTGTTGGAAGTCTAGCGGCAAGGGTGTCTTCTCTTGTGTCGAAAAACCAGTACATGGCTGTTCATTTTCCTTGCTTGCATAATGTGAACCATTGGTCACAAATAGGAGGCATGGGGGCTTGTGAGATGGCTTGAATCGTGTTGTTGCATGATGCAATTAAAGTGTCTTCATTGCTGTAGGTCTTTTGTCATCACACAAGACCTGTGCCAGTGCAAGCTGGCAGTTGTCATTCACCACAATGATTGCGGCAGCTGCCATTTGGGTCAGAGGAAGGACGAGATCCTCAAGGTGAGCCACTGTGTTCAAGCAGCACGAGATCGTCTGTCTGCAGTCGCTCTTGCTAAAACGTTTACGTCCCCATCATCCTAAAATTTTAATCAGCATGTCTATATAAGATAACTTGTGCCCTGGTCAAGTTATGCAATTTATAAAATGCATAACTTGATTAAATAATCTTCTGTATACAATTTTGTTCTTCTGTTCACATACCACCAGTAGTGAAATTGGTGTCTTTTAATCCTGAACGCCGAGAAAACGGTTGCCTTTAACTCTGGTATATTAAACAAGAGGGTGCATCTAGTAAGTAAACATGCATGCAATGTTGAGAAAAAGCAACACTGAAGAAACTGAACTGCGGGTCTTAAATAGTGAACGTTGCATCCACAGAAGTACAAGGCAGACGGCATTGACCTGAGCGATGCGTTCACTGACTGGGAGCCCATCACCGATGTGAAAGGGAGTGTCCTGGAGGATGTGAAGAAGATCAGGGACCTCCCCATGGTGAGTGCTTCTTGCAGCCGTTGAACGTACACTTTTAGTGCACCATGGTGGGCTGAGACTTACAATAAATGGTGATAAATGACCCTCCATGGATGCATCAGTGCAATGACCTTCGCCTCTGAATATTTTCCTTCGAGTGTGTGTGTATGTGATAAAATGCCATTTTTATTGCAGCTGTTTCATTTGAATTGGTGGATTTATTACAAACATGGTGTCTGTTAGGAAGTGCGAGAAATTAAATTGTGGTGCAAATGAATCGCTTGCATGGAAGTTGCATTCACCAGTCAGCTGCTGGTGGTTTGCATAGCTTAAAAAGGTCTGCAGATTTTGTGTGCTCAACATATCCGTTGTCTCAAATTTGTGTCACAGGTGCGTGATGATGTAGCCATTTTTGGGTTTGCTTACGATGTCAACACTGGCGAACTGGAGGAGGTGATTCACGACCCAGCTAAGACTGGCAGCCAGGCATGAACCCTACTGCTGTGAAATGTCAAATCATGGGAGCCTACTGACTGAGTGGACAACCAGGGTAACAATGCCCAGCGTACACAGGAGTTCTCACTTATAAAGTACTAGTTCTGGGCAGTGTGCAATTACTGTGACTGGTGGACGGCTATTGGTTGTCACTGTGAAGTATATATGTGACAAACAATACAGCTTGCAAGCCGGATCGTACGCAAGTTAATGATCAATGCCGTCAGCAGCTTTGGAGATGTTCTTATGCAATGCAACTACTAAATTGCCAAGACCTTTCTTTTATACTATCTGTACAGGTCTACTAACCTTTGGCACATTCACATTCAGATTATATAGCGCGCGCACACATTCAGATTACATAGCACGCAACTGTGTATTACAAGTTTTCAAGGTACTGTCATACGTCAGTCCTTTCTGCCATCCCAGCACCTACACCAAGTACTTGGATAATATAGTTTCTCCCCCAGTGTGGGTATCATACTTTACTAGGGTTTTATAGGATTGTGCCACATGCCCATAGTTTATGTGTATTGTCTCCCCTGTGCATGTGCAAGGGTCAGGGGCAGTGTGCCAAGGCTTGCTTTTCAGGCATCACCACTTATGCTACCAACGGCGCTGCTGGCGATGCACATGGCTTTTGTTTACTCTCGCCTGGGTTGTGGTCCTTGAGGTTCCTTTGGTCATTTGTAGTCCTTTCAGTGCCAATGACTGCCTTTGGGCCTGGGTTGTATGCTGCCTTCACACCATTGGCCAGTTCAGTCGGGTTGTATCGTATCTACTGCTGCCTATCCAATTCGGAAGGCCGCTAGATCATTCATGATATGGAATAGAAAATAGAACAGTAATCCATCGTGTGCCGTGACACATGCGAGCCTTTGGGGAAGCAGCATTTGCCCTCCTCACCATTTATGGGAATTCCCAGCTCTTACTTGTGAGTGGTACCCGTGCATGTAGCAAATTCTTTCATATATACACACAATCCCTCACTTGACAGGCACTAGTGCGCTAGCGTCAGTGCCTGTACCACTTGACAGTGCACTAGCTGCGCGCGCACTGGCATGCTATATACGCGTGACACTATCGTGTTAAGCAAGCGTGGGAGTAATTTGCAGGTGTTCGTTCCTTTCCTGAAAGGGGAAGGGTGACCTGCGGCAGGTCCTTGTGGGTCTGCAACGCATTTGTAGTACAATTACAGTGAAATGATCACTGACCTGGATCAGAAGTTCAATTGGCTTAACTTCAAGTGCACCTACCCCATATGATGACGCATTGGTCAGGACAGATCAGTGATCCAAAACCACGTGGTCGAGTCGAGTTGAGACAATCGCATACACTACGCTGGACAGGAGAAAAGAGAAAAGACCAGGTATTGCGCAGGATGATAATTGACCACATTTTAAACCATGGTTAGTCCTTGCGCCATTAGATTGACTGCTATTGGACACTGACCTCTGCCTCCTTGCGCCAGTCGACTCTGCCCTGGCACTGCTTATACCAATGCTGCACCGGCAAAATTAAAAACAGCTAATTCACGTTCATTTTTTACATAAAACCCTAAAACCCTAGAAACCAGAACCCTCCAGCTGCTAACGCTCGCGCTTCTCCACAGGCTTGCTGCCGAGTTTGCCGCCGGGCCTGTCTCCCCCGTTTTCCCCGCGCCCATCACCCCTCTTGTCACCCCCCCTGCCCTGCGCCTTGAGAGCCTTGGACTTGTGGGGGAAACGGCACTGCTCCCTGCGACCCCCTTTACCCCCCTTGGGCATCGCCGCGATGCGCATGCCATGACAGTGTCTGCGCGGCCCCCAGTGCATCCATGGGTAACAACATCACCTCGACACCCATGAGGAGGTACCCCACATCATGCATCTGCAACCTTGACCACCACCTTGCCGTGCGCGTGGCGGCTGACTTGCAGCTTGAGCGCCTCCTTGACCCCCTCCCTGGTGAAGGGGAAGGGGGAGGCGGGGTCCAGGGCAATGGTGAGCTGGCCGTCCGCAACCAGGGCCAACACCTGGGACAGACAAGAAATTAAATAAAAATTGAGGGAAGAATATAGGTTTCTTGCAGAAAGGAAAAAAAATTGCATGAGCATGAGCATGGGCATTGGGCGTGG